>BDUI01008320.1:0-25480 GCA_002335545.1 Apodemus speciosus
GATTTGTTTATGTCTTTTTTGTGTTCCTCCAGCAGCATCATGACCAGTGCTTTTAAGTCCAAGACTTGTTTTTCTGGTGTGTTGGGGTATCCAGAACTAGCTGTGATTGGAGAATTAGGTTCAGATGCTGCCATATTGCCTTGATTTCTGTTAGTAATGTTCCTGCGTTTGCCTTTTGCCTTCTGTTTATCTCTGGAGTTAGTTGGTGTGGTTGTTACCGGTTGGTGTTTGATGCTCTTGTGAGCCTGGCTTCAGTTGCTGCTGTTACAGAGGGTGACCGTGTTCCTGAGGTGGATGCTGGACCGTTTAAGCTACAGGGCTCCGAATTATCTCCTCAGCTCTGCTGGTCGGGCCTGAGACTCCTTGCTGCTTGCTGCTGGGTATGCAGATGGCCTCCCACTGTCTCCTCCTGGCCTGCCTAGATGGCAGCTCTTAAGAATCAGATCTTTTTTCCCACAGATCTGGGCTCGTCTGTTAGATCTTTATGGTGACCTGGGCTCCTCTGTTGGTTTTCTGAGGTGACCTGGTCAGGCCACCAGCTGCAAGATGGTGGCGGGACTCGGGGCTCTGTCTAACCATGAGATTCCCTGCAGGAGTAGAGCTTCCCTGGTTGGACTGCTGGAGCCTAGATGGTGGTGTTCTCAGTCCATAGGGCTCTGTCTAGTTAGCTATCTGAGGTGCCCCAAGGCAAGGTGGCTGCTTCTGCTGTAATCCAGGTTCAGCCCGCACAGATAGCCAAGTAAGTTGTTAGCCACGCAGGTCGGTGACCGTCTGCAGCTCTGACCTGAGGCAAGATGGCGGCCTTTGCAGGGCCCAGAACCTACACGTGGCTGGCCAGCAGGGCCTGCTGCTCTGCTTAGCTCTTGAGCACAGATGGCTGTCTGTTGGTTTGAGTCCCCAGAGATCTTGAACTAGGGGTACCCGAGCCAGCTTGGTGCAAACCTACAGTGTCAAAGATGGAGGGGGTGGCATTGGGGAGTGCAGGATCCCCCCAGGGCACAGAACCAACGCCTGGCTGGGCTACAGGAACCACTGTTCTGCTTAGCTCCTGAGCGCAGATTACTGCCTGGCTGTTTGGGTCCCCAGAGATCTTAAACTCAGGATAATTCGGGATAACACGGGTACCTGGTCCTTTCATCCAGTCCAAGCAACAGCAGGCTGTGGTGGCGGGCAGTGCAAGATCCCCCGCAGGGCTCAGAACCTACACCAGGCTGGCCTGCAGGGCCTGCTGCTCTGCTTAACTCTTGAGGGCAGATCGCTGTCTGTTGTTTTGAGTCCCCAGAGATCTTAAACTCGGGGTATCTCGGGTACCTGAGCCAGCTTGGTGCGAACCGGCAGTGGCAAAGATGGCGGCGGGCTAATTTGTCACTTGTAATGGAGTGGCATTTTCTGGTCTCTGCACAACCTTACTTCCCCCTGTGTGATAAAGAGAACAATTAAACCATGTTTATATAATGTGGCAATCTGTTTTTGATACTGTTAATGTATATGTTAGGTGTGAGAAGTTTTATAAGAATGTCTAAATACTTTATAAATATAATCAAAACTGCTTTAACTTGAAGGTATATATTCCTCCCCCTAAGATATATTCCTCTGGGCCTGTAGTATTAATATGTAGAATCTCTTTCTATCTCCCCCTTCTGTGCCACTCTTCTTCTCCTGCTGGGTTCTGGCTTGGGGGTTGCTTCACCATTAGACATGCATGTTATTGCTTTAATTAAATATTAATATAGGTTGGAAAGAGCTCTTGTCAAGATCCAGAACCACGTGCTGCCCTTTTAAAACATCCAGAGATGCCTCTCAGGGAGAAATACTTTATCTTCTCTCCATGCATGCATCCCTGTCTTCCTCACATCATTTCTCAAGGCAGTCTCCAGAGAGACACAACGAGCTGAGTTCAATACTGCCAAACAACTGAAACCTTCCTTTGCTCCCCCATGCTGCAAATATAAAAGCCCATGTTTGTCCTTTGGCATTCTCTAGGATCTGCCCCTCCAACTGCTTCATAGGAGGGAAGGGAAGGGGAAATAGTGGAATTATGTTATAATCTCAAAGATTAAACCCATTTAAAAAGTAAATAAAATCAAAGTGAAGAATACTGTTTTGAAGCAGGAGTCTTTATATCCGGAGATAAAATTTAAACTGGATTGTTATGAAAATTAAAAAAAATAGAATGGATATATTTAGTGTTGGATGGAATAGGGAAGGAGACCTCAAACATTGGTGATGTATAGCTAATGAGATAGCAAGTAAATATGAAGCAGGGTGAGTCCATGGGGAAGTTTTGGTTAACTCTACTGAAGAGTGAGAGGTGGCCTGTGGAAAGATCGAATCATTATCACTGTCTTTGGATGACATGGAAGTAACTGATGACCTTGACAAAAATAGTGGTATTTGGAGTGACAAGAAAAGATATTCTACATCCAGGAATTTGATGATATCACTTGCAAAATGTCTGCTACTGGAGTTGAAATCTGTTAGTAAATCCTATGAGTCTAAAACTTATTTATTGAAGTTTTTCTCAGTTTGGTTTTCCCATGACACTATTCAATGTTTGTATTCATAATTCTATTTAATTATGGGTATTATAGTAATAAAAAAACAAACTGACTTCTTTAAACTAGGAGAAAACCTCAGACTTGAGTTAACCTATTAAATTAAACATTTAACTAGTTAGCTGTAAAATTCAGAGTTAAGAAGCCAATTGCATTTGAAAACAAATCAGATTAAGTGAGAGTTGTGTATTCCCCTTATGGTTTTATTAGCACAAATATTAATATGTATACTAGAACTCCAAATAGTTATTTTAAACAATGCAGTGAAKTTATAATATCTGGAGGGTATACTTGTAATTTTCTCTTTCAATACTTGACAGATGGCAAATCTAAGTAAATAATTTTCTTTATTTGAAGAAACGAAATCATTTCTTTAACAGTACGTTTGTTTTTTAATCAAGCTCAGCTTAAGTCTCCCACATGCTATGCCTGACAGGGTCCCTCTACTTCCTATGGAGGAAGACCATCAGAAGAGCAAGAACATAAGGCACAATGATGCTCTGAGAAATGAATATTTACTGTTTAACTGAAGGTAGAGAGATTCCGGTTTTGAATTCATCATGGCAGATTAATACTTCTTTAATGGTGGACAAGAGATAAGAGGAAGCCATCCTGTGTTAATTCAACCTATTAAACCCTCCTGACATACATATGTACAATAAAAACCTGCTGCTTCAATTGTTTTCTAGTTTCCTGCTTGTGGTGTTCCATCTGTTCAGGAAGGACTCTTTAAGTACTTTAGCTAAGGGAAAGAGAATGTCAGCACACTTCCTGAAAGTTTCTTTTAAGGTTTTGTGTACTGTATAGTGGTGTTCAGCACAATACATTGAAACAAGGACTTTACAAACAAAACCCATTTTTTTTGTCTTTTTCTTTTAAAATCACAGCTTGAAAATGCTCAGAACATAGAAAAATACAGCATAAAGTGCTTTATGCAAATGAATTGTGTAGGTGGAAAAATACCCCTGCTCCAGGGGGCAGATGGCTACTGTGGACTAGCCAAATATAATTACAATTCATCTCTCAATTATAAATAGGTTATTTTTTCTCAAAGGGGGGTATGTTTGTAAAGTGTTTTTAAATATCTTAAGAACAAACCAACCTATTCAAGACTGAACAATGGTTTTCAAAGTGTGAATTATAGCACTTGGCATATAAACCAAATTAGAGGAAGATAGACAAGGTCTAGTGTTCTCCAGGCACAGACTGTACATATGGTGATTTCTATACAGTTTAATAAGCAATTCCCTTTTTCTCAAAATAGAACCTATAATTATAAAACAGGATATGTTTATGTTAATTCCAAAAAGCATCCATGTAAAACTTAGTGTTGAGTTAGCAAAGATAAATATTCAAAAGCAATTTGACCAATATAATTTCCTTCTCTTTTCCATTTAATTTTTAAGGTGCATTTTATTTTATTTTGTATGAGTTATATTTTGTGCTTGTCATATGTGCACATGATGTATGCCTATGAGTCTTGAGTTGCCCATGCACATGTGTCTACATAACGAGGCCAGAAATATCCTCAAAGAAGTCTTTAGTTATCTTCTTCATCCATTTCCCCTTTATTACCACAAGAAGGGATACTCACTAAACTTGATACTTGCTGTTTCAGCTAGTCTAGCTACCCAGCAAGTTGTGGGTATCCAACTGTCTCTGTTTCCCGACACTAGAGTTACAGATATCCACAGCCATTCCCATAAAAGTATATGTTCTGGGGCTTTGAACTAAAGTCCATATGCTTGCATGAGAACTCTTACCCACTAAACCATGTCTCCAGCTCCTCATGCATTTATTTTCTACAAACACTTTCTGAAAGTTATTTTCTAGAACCCCACACTGTCTCTGGGCCTGGCTCCACATATTAAATTTACCAGACAACACAGGGAAGTCACCTCAGAAAGGCTGCCAGTGTTTCATTGGGATCTATTATTCTTACCAAATATGCTTCTGTAATGTAAAAGTTATTGCAAAAAGAATACAAACTATTTCAAAGGTATTGTCAACATATTGTGACTTTCAAGGCTTTTTCATATCCATATGCCCCTCTTAGTGTTTTTTTTTCTAAGTCTCTGGCTGTTTGATTGTCTCCAATTCCATTCTGTGATCCTCTTCAATGGAAATAATCTAAAGCAGTGAAACAATTAATTATATTTGTTTTCAACAAGAAGTGATTCATGAAGTTGCACTACTATGTCTTTTTGAGATGTCACTGCAAACAGAAATAGAAAAAGAAAAGTTGTTCTTAATTTGTAAACAAGTTGCATAGAATTGGTGAAATATACTGTTCTGAGAATAATGATTTATATCAGCAAAGATAAAAGCATTTTATGCTAAGCAGAAAAAGAAACTCTGATCCTTTCATAGTGGGAAACCCATGACAATTTTCTGATAATATGAGTATCTCAGCATAAAATTGCATTTTCTTAATCCTCACTTTATTTTCATTTCTTTTAAACAGTTTTCCATTTGTGTATCTACTTTAATATATTTGCCCCTTAAAGACCTGATCTATGATTTAGAAATGTTTAGTATCCATGATGTTCAAAACTTTTGAAAAAATAACCTATAAATTTGTCATATATATACAGACATTTTAGAAATTAATTAAAATTTTCATATATTGTTAAAATGTTTAAATTAAACAAAATTTTGTTTTATACACCTTGATCTTTAATTAAAAATATAAGTCAGCATCTAATATAAAATACCCTTATTTCCTCATGAAACAAAATGGTAGTTGAATTACTCTATAAAGCATTAGTATTCAGTTGCTGATAAGAATGGGGATCAGCAGCTTCCTCTCTACAAAAAGTAGATAAACAAGGTATAGTGGCTATTCCTGGTTGTCAACTTGACTATATCTGGAATGAACTATAATCAAGAATTGGAAGGCTCACCTGTGATCCTAATCTGAAGGCTCAAAGATACAAGTTTCTGACCTGGATCTTGGCATGGAGATCTTGAGGCATAGTGGCTATGAATTCCAGAAGATTAAGACAAAGCAATCTCTGAGTTCAAGGTCATCTGGGATTAAAGGTGAGTTCAAGGTCATCTGGGCCACACCCTCTGCTGGAGACCTGCATAAGGACATTGGAAGAAGGAAGACTCACTCACTCTTCCTTCCTTGCCTGCTTGCCTCATGGGACTGAGCAACTGCTAAATCCTTGGACTGCCATCCACAGCTGCTGCTGACCATTGTTGGGGAGTTGGACTACAGACTGTAAGTCATCAACAAATTCTCTAACTGTATAGAGACTACTCATACCTTCTGTGACTCTAGAGAACCTTGATTAATACACAAGGGATGGAAGGATAGCCCAGAGTTTAAGAACAGATGACAAACCATCTATAACAACTCTAGCATCAGGGGATCTAATAGCATCTTCTGGCCTTCTCAGACAGCTGCACGCAGGTGCAAATACATAGTCTTACAACATAAAATAAGAAAGTCTCTTTTTTTAAGGACAACAATATAGGGGTTCATCAAGATTGAAAAGTGCAAAGAAAACAAAAAGCAGACCTGTTGATAAAGACCTAGTAGCAATGTGACTTTTCTGTGGTGGGATGGGACTTGGGGATCCATGTAAAAGATAAACCAGGAGGTCCCAATGAGAGAATGGCAGGCATGGCCACAGGATTAACRAACTGTTCTGAAAACACTTAATTCAGTTAGGAGTGCTATTAAGATATGGACGTCTCTAGTATGAATAGTGAAGAAGCATATTTTGTAGGGCTATGAGTGGGTACTATTCTGAGAAGGAATCTGCCATTTTAGACTTAACTACATTGGGGTCACTTACAGTTAGGAAACCTAGAGTTAAACTGTCATGTCCTTGAGTAGAAGCTGACTGAACAAAGCAGTTAAGGATTAACAAAAAGGCAAGAATCGAAACATACAACAAAAATCAGGTGATAAGAAGCTTAGGTGATAAAAGGTTTGGTGATAATTTCTCCAACCCCTGGCCACCTTTAGCAAGGAGTTAGACAACCTTGGAGACTGATAACATTAACCTTATAGTATTGTGCAGTACTATTTCTGGGGAGATGAAAATAAACCTCTACTCACCTCAGATAGGGGAAAAATGATTGACCAAGGGTAAAGATGCTACGAACATCTAACTCTGACCAATGCATTTTATCAGGGAAACTTGCAGGAATATGGTAAAGGATTACTTAGAAAACCAGGTAATTCTCAAATACAGCTTTATCATCAAAAGTCAACCCCAGGATGTGTATCTGTTCATGAAAACTAGAAATCCTGAATGCACTGCACAACTCTAGGCAGCTCAGCAGGCTGAACCTCTTTCATCTACAGCTTTCAGACAGCTTGGCAGCTCTCTCTTTCTTCCAGGTAACTCTGCTAAACTCCTCCAGCTTTGATCATGTGTGTGTGTGTGTGTGTGTGTGTGTGTGTGTGTGTGTTTGTGTGTGTGCATGTGTGTGTATGTGTCTTTCTGGAATCCCTGAAACTTATATTTGCTTGAGGAGTGAAGGGCCTGTATCTGGTTAGTTTCAGGAACTTCCTGACACTTTCCAGTTGTTCACTTCTTGAGCTTAAGGAGTGGCCCTTCAGGGTAGAATGTTTTACCTCCCTTTAGAACATCCTATTGTTTCTTTCTGCATCCCATGTCTTAATGAGCTCCCTTTCAAAGTTGAAGCTTTTAATCTCCGAGAAAACTGCTATACAACACAAAGTCAAAGGTCAGAATGTAGATTAAACTTATAAAGTCATTACGTTTTCCCATCATATGAGTGGAAATGTTGAACTAAGATGTACTGGAGTTTTCTCACAGTATCCTCTTTCCTTCAAAGTGTTTAATACCAAATAGGATAAGGAAGAGTTGAGACAGGCCTTTAAATCACAGATCTTATTTTCTAACTGCCTTTGTTAAATCTCAGTATACTTTGGAGAAACCCCTTTGAAACAAATAATTGAAAGGTAGACAATTGGAGAGTATTTGGATCATCTGAGAACCTTAAAGGCCCACATAAAGAAGGGAAGACTCCAAAGTTATTGTAGGAGTAACAGATTTATGACCATTTTGGACTTAATACCAGTTGGAAAAAATATTCTAAATAACTGTTAATCCTGATTTATGAATATTACAAAGCTATCTATTAAAATCAACACAACTAAATGTATCTCAAGAGAAAGTAGACTAAATCAAAAACTAAAGCAAATGGTGATTGCAAAGTCCACAGTACTGAAGAAAGTTTGTAATTATATGGAGATTAAACAATACGCTCAGAGGTCTTTAAAGAAATCAATGAAGAAATGTAAAACTTCTTATAATTAAATAAAATGTAAGTACAACTTTTGTGATATATCAAATGCAGCTGTAACAGGCAACTTTGTAGCTAWGAGAGATTATACTGAAAAATCAGAAAACCTCAAATAAATAACCTCAATAATACAAGTAATAGCCTTAGAAAAATATAAACAAGCCACACTTCAAAGTGTTAGAAAATAATAATAAAGATTAGGATAGAAACTAAGGAAATAGAATATTTTAACTAGGGTTTTATTGCTGTGAACAGGCACGATGACCAAGGTCACTCTTATAAGGATAATTGGGGCTGGCTTACAGGTTCAGAGGTTCAGTCCATTATCATCAAGGAGGAAGCGTGGCAGTATCCAGGCAGACATGGTGCTAGAGGAGCTGAGAGTTCTACATCTGTTATGAAGGCAAACAGGAAAAGACTGGCATTCTCAGGCAGCTAGGAGGTACCACTTTAAGCCCATTCCCACGGTGACACAATTCCTCTAACAAGACCATACCACCTCAAATAAGGCCACGCCTACTAATAGGGCCAATCATATTGAAAATGCCATAGAGAAAAAAAGAAGTAAAAGTTAAAGACAACAAGAAACTGAGTTGGTTGTTTGAAACATAATGCATAGTATAGTGAAATCTTTAACAAGCCAACTAAAAGAAATATAGATAAGGCAAAATTTAGTAAACTAGAGACAAAAAGAGTTGTTATAACAAACTTCAATGAAATTCAAAGTACAATTAATTTTAAACCTTACCTCCTCAATATTTGGGAAAAAATTGAAATTTCTATATGTATATGACTGAAAATAATTAGATCAGAAAGTTGCAAATGGCTTGGTCATAATCACAATCACATTAATGAGACTAAAAAGTTCTCCAAATGGAAAACCCATGATAAATGCAATGCCAAATTCAATGCCAAATGATGAATCTTGATAAAGTTTTAAGGAAAGCTTAATATCTATGCTTCTGAAACATTTTCACAAAAATAGGAACAGAAATAGGAACAGAAATTTGCCACCAAACTAAAGCCTCTATATCAAAACTTGGTAATGATACAAGAAAGAATGAAAATTGTGGTCCAGTATCTCAAAGTAACAGATATAAAATTTGTGAACAAAATATTTGCAACTTGAACTTAAGAGACGTTTAGAATCATACATTGACCGATTTGATTTAGTTATAGAGATGGAAGGTTGTATGTAACCTATGGAAATCAATAAAATTAGTACAACATAGAACTAGATTGAAGGACAGGAAAAAAAATCACATAATCCTCTCTGGGGAAAAAAGGTAATTGACAACATCTTTTATGCCTTCATAAGTAAATAAATAAATAACAAAAAAACCAACATGAAAGCACACTAAAAGTGCTAAGAGTAATAGGAAGATATATCAACATAATAAAAATTATAGACAACTTATAATTTTTAAAATTTTAATTACAATATCATTACATTATTTCCACCAATTTCTTTCTTCCAACCTCTCTCAACTCCCATTACTAACTCTCAAATTCATGGCCTTTTAAAAAATATTGTTCTTTGTATGTGTTATGTATGTACACATCCACACAGGTCCACACATGCAAACTCATAATTCACGTAGATATATAAATGCAACTTACTGGGGTTTGTTTAGTATAACTTGTATGTATATGATTTCAGGGATGACCATTTGCTATTACATAATAAAGGTTCTCATCCATGGAGAGATTCTTCCTTTCCTCACTGTATTTAGTCACCTGTTGTTCTTTCTCCAAGGGTGGAGCTGCTTGAGACTTACTCCTTTTATATAGGTATGTCTGTWAATGCTGTGTGACTTGTGACTCATTTAGGTAGCTATGCTGATAAGGTAACATGAATATAGTAGCTTCCCTGCATTTCTAAGAGACACAACCTCACTGAAGATTTCCTGATACTCTGACTAATATCTTTTTCCTTTTCTTCTTTGATGTTCCCTGAGCCTTATGCACAGAGTTGTTTATCTACTTGGGCTAGGCATATCAAGAATTCGTTTTCTCTGTATTTTGACTAGTTGTGGTCTTCTGTCATGGACTCTGCCTGCAAGTTTCTTTTATGAGGGTTGCGAACTACATTTATCTGTTGATAAAAAAATAAGCATTTAAATTGAATTTGGGAATTATTCTGGTCTAATGAAGTGAATGTACTAGGTTCTTCTCTAAGATCCATGACATAGTTGAGCATAGGTAGGTGGTTGATTTCCAGTACCAGACATAATTTTACACCTACTGATCAGGACTTAAATTCAGTTTAGACACTGTTAGTTACCACCATGATATGAATGCCACTATTTCAACTTTAGAGATGTCTTTTTACGGTGATCATTGCTGTGGTTTACAGACATCACAGGTGGATAGGATTATTCACTGCTTGTCTGATGTGGTGGCTTACATAAAACTTCGTGTATTGTGAAAGCTAGTCCTCAGGGAGAAGGCTTTCAGGCCAGATCCAGTTTGAGTCTTCTAAGTCCTATTACAGAAACATGTTATTTTATATTTACTTAAAATCACATAAAAACACACAAATATTTGTGAGTTAAGTCACTTAGACTTACAATTTGCCTCCCAAGAGCAACAGACCATCTAATATAAATCTAACATCAGACATGAGAAGCCTCTTTTTGTGTAGTAGATCAGTGTAGCCAGAGACTTCTAATATAGTATAAGCATTTATGTTGCCCTCTCTTGCCTACCAGACATCAAGACATGCCCATTCTTGGCAGTACTAGCAATAGCCAAGATATAAAATCAGTCCTAACACCAACAAGTGATTAAATGAAGTGTCGTATAAGTAAACAGTTGAAATTCATTCAGCAGTAAAGAATAATAAAATTATTTGATCTGAATAAACATGAATACAACTATAAGCTTATTATCATATGTGAATAAATCAGACAGAAAATGTGTCATTTTCTCTTCTACATAAATATAGATTTATTTTTATATGTATGTATGTATGTGTCTCTATGTGTGTATCTCTTTCTCTGTGTCTTCATATCTGTCTCTGTTTGTGGATACGTGTAGTGTACGTATGACATTGATCCAGAATGGTTTGGGGTGAGAAAGGAAACCTCTAGGATACATGAGATGGAATAGGGTATGGAGAGAAGAGCCTCTCCCATTCTCAAGGTTGAAATTGCAGAGCCGGGCACTTCCACTGTCTACAAGCCATCTATGAACCTGGGAGACAAATTCTGTTCCTATGTGCACAAGAAAGCAAAATAGTAAGAAAAGTTGAAAACATGTTATGTTTGTTTTGCTTGGTTTCACTGCACCAACTACAGAGCTACTGAAGGAAATGGCAAGAAAACAGTGCTATGACTACAGTGACAGGTTCCAGTCATTGTCCATAGTCCCTTTGTTTGGCTCCAGCTTATAGTATCATTAAAGCATAATCTCATATTTAATCAGTGTGAAAATGGAATTTTCTTTCTCCCTTTGTAGAGAAAAAAGATGATTTGTATCATTCACACTATGGTTAAGTCCTGATTTAAGCCACATGACACCAGGAAGTCAGCTACCACCTGGATTTTTCCTTTAAGTCAGTATTAAAAACATGCTTGTTATTATTCTCTTTCAAAGTTCTTTTACATCTCATATCACATGAAAATTAAGCAGGATGGGTATGTATGTCTTAGTGGTATGAGTCACAAAGAATAGACCTCTGAAGGCCTTGAACTCTGAATTCAATTTATCATTTTCCTTAAATGCATGCACATACAAACACACATGCAAACACATAATATATACACACAGAGTATGTGACTTGATACAATCTCTAAAGAAGAAATAATTGCACTGGAGATTTCCCTTGCACGGGGTTGCAATACTTTTGAGAACTCAGTTGTACACAAAGGGCCCCAGGAGGACAGAAAGCAGACCTGTACTAACTATACCTTTTCTTTTATTCCTTAACGTAGTCACTTCCCAATGCTATGAGAACATACTGATGCTTTGACTTTTCTTTGATGGTTTCTATATACTATAATCTTCCTACCCTTAAATAGGATTTGGCAGGTACAGAAATTAGGGGAAAATATCTAACACAGTGTGCATCYGTTCTAAGCAATCTGTTTACATTCTGAGACTGCTTCTCAGGTTTTGATGTTTCTAAACATACTGTGACTTATCTTTTGCTTTGCCTGAAAAAAAGCACCATTGACAATAAACTTTGTGTTTGATTATGAGATTTTTTTAAAATCAGACARTCCCTGTGAGATACGCTCAGTAGACTCAGCTCATTTCTTCTATATACAATTTTGGTAGAATCTCTTATTTAGCTATTCCCTAGAAATATTGTACTGTTTAAGTATCATTTCTTTTGCTTTTGTATCAGTAAAATACCACATTATCAAAGCAATCTCTTATATTCACCCAGAAGAGAGCAAGTTTCAGGTGGCCTTGACAATCAGGAAAAGCTGAGACTGCCAGGATTTTTCTCTATGAAACAGGAGGTGATGGAGCACCCCAGCTTTTTTAACAGAGGTGGTGTGTTCAGTGCACAGAAGGCAGGATGGTAATGTGATTCACAGATACTTATATCTATGAGGATTTAATTTTTAATCTTTGTAACTTACTACACGGGACAGCATAGGCAAATTATTGGACCTCTCTTAATTATCAATGAATGTACACATACACTTCATGTATCCCTATACAATAAAATAAAAAAAAAACAACAAGTTTTTATATATTTTAAGAATTAAAAAGTGTAAAAGTATAAAATTTAAAAATTGTGTCCTTATCATTCCTTCTCATTGCATTTAAAATATAATGATGCATGTTTTGGGCTTCTTGATGAAAATTAATATTCAAAAACATTTCACTTTCCTAGTTTCCTATTACAGTTAGCCAGTCTCTTCAGTAGATTGAGTAGTCCTAATCTTTATTTACAGTATCTTTAAAATGTAATAGATTGCTTTCCCTTATTACAAGGAAGGATCTGTTACATTGCAAAAGGTATGCTCTAGAGTTTAGAGACCATGTACTAAAAGATTGCCATTTCTTTCTCATTCTTGTGATATGCTGCCCTTAGACTCATTCAAATATAGTTTGAATAGCTTGAATATCCTTCAAATAGAAGGCTCAAGATTGTAAACAGAGAAAACCTGGGACTCAGCAGTAGAGACTTCAGTGGATGGTATTGAAGAGGTAACACCAAGTAGCCAATTGTTTGAATAAGTCAAATAGAAGTGGCTGCTTAACTTGAAGGAATCATAGTAATAAATGCCCTTGCTATTATTGAATGGACCAACAATGATCCATTCATATCCAGATGTCCTTCAACAGAGGAATGGATGCAGAAAATGGGGTACCTTTGTTAAGCCCGAAGAAAACACGGGGGTGTACCCTGCACCCCATCCCTAGGAAGGCGACACCCCACATCACTCACRAGAAACGGTCTGGATGCAACAGCATGAGGTTTTTTATTAGGAAAAAAAGAAAACCAGTATACTGGGATCAAATCCACTCATAAGCACGCAGGGTCAGAGGAAATCAATAAGGAGCGTCCAGTGGAAAGGGTTTTTAAATCATTCTGAAGGCCATCCCAGGGGGCAGGGCGTAACTGCATTCCCTAAGATGGGGTAGGGCAGACATCGAGGTCAGTGCAGGAAGGTTGGGGTAAACAACCTTTCCTTGAATAGAGGTCAGAGCAGGGAGGGGGGGGAAGGTAAGCATTACAGAGCACAGACTTAAAATTTCAAGGCAGGATTTTTCACCTTTACACAATGGAATACTACTCAGCTATTAAAAACAATGACTTCATGAAATTCTGTTCCTTCCCCCACTTCAGCATTCGAGCTAGGCAGTTTGGCCTCTGCTCTGTTCAATCCTCAGCCTGTGAATTTCCTGGCCTTTGTTCTGTATAGAACAACCCAGCCTCACCTGGAAGCCACAGAAGCATTCCAGAGCCAACCACCTGCTGAGATCCGGAGCCAGCAAGATCCCAAGATTCCACCACATGCCTGGGGGGAGGGAATCTTCCAGACTATATATTGGCTTACATTTATTAAAATGGGGGTCTTGAAAGGCAATGTCTCCTTGACCCAATTCTTCTGTGCTGCTTTCCCCATCCATCCCATAGTTTTCTCTTGCAGGGACCAGTCCGGAGTAGCTGCAGATAGCTACCAAACTCAACAAAATTCTTAAGCAAAATGGATGGACTAGAAAATATCATCCTGAGCGAAGTAACCCAATCACAAAAGAATACACATGGTAWGTTCTGGCTGAAGAATCACTGTGACAAGGGGCCTCTATTGCACATCTAAAGGCAATCCATTGAACCCAGTGATACTTACGTGGACATTAGTCTCAAAACTAGGAATACCCAAGATACAATTCACAGACCACACGAGTCTCAAGAAGAAGGAAGACCAAAGTCTGGATGCTTCTGGTCCTTCTTTAGAAGGGGGAACAAAATACTTAAGGGAGGAAATATGGAGACAAAGTATGGAGCAGAGACTGAAGGAAAGGTCATCCAGAGACTGCCTCTCCTAGGAATCCATCCCATATATAGTCACCAAACCCAGATGGTATTGTAGATGCCAAGAAGTGCTTGCTGACAGGAACCTGATACAGCTGTCTCCTGAGAGGCTCTACCAGAGCCTGACAAATACAGAGGTAGACATTCACAGCCAACCATTGTACTGAGTACAGGGTCCCCAATGGAAGAGTTAGAGAAAGGACTGAAAAATGTGAAGGTGTTTGCAATCCCATAGGAAGAACAAAAGTATCAAAAAACCAAACCCATCCCCCCAGAGTTCCTAGGGGCTAAACAACCAACCAAAATGTACATATGGAGGGACCCATGGCTCCAGCTACATATGTAGCAGAGGATGGCCTAGTAGGGCATCAATGGGAGGAGAGGCCATTGATCCTGTGAAGGCTTGATGCCTCAGTGTAAGGGAATGGCAGGGCTGNAGAAACGGTCTGGATGCAACAGCATGAGGTTTTTTATTAGGAAAAAAAGAAAACCAGTATACTGGGATCAAATCCACTCATAAGCACGCAGGGTCAGAGGAAATCAATAAGGAGCGTCCAGTGGAAAGGGTTTTTAAATCATTCTGAAGGCCATCCCAGGGGGCAGGGCGTAACTGCATTCCCTAAGATGGGGTAGGGCAGACATCGAGGTCAGTGCAGGAAGGTTGGGGTAAACAACCTTTCCTTGAATAGAGGTCAGAGCAGGGAGGGGGGGGAAGGTAAGCATTACAGAGCACAGACTTAAAATTTCAAGGCAGGATTTTTCACCTTTACACAATGGAATACTACTCAGCTATTAAAAACAATGACTTCATGAAATTCTGTTCCTTCCCCCACTTCAGCATTCGAGCTAGGCAGTTTGGCCTCTGCTCTGTTCAATCCTCAGCCTGTGAATTTCCTGGCCTTTGTTCTGTATAGAACAACCCAGCCTCACCTGGAAGCCACAGAAGCATTCCAGAGCCAACCACCTGCTGAGATCCGGAGCCAGCAAGATCCCAAGATTCCACCACATGCCTGGGGGGAGGGAATCTTCCAGACTATATATTGGCTTACATTTATTAAAATGGGGGTCTTGAAAGGCAATGTCTCCTTGACCCAATTCTTCTGTGCTGCTTTCCCCATCCATCCCATAGTTTTCTCTTGCAGGGACCAGTCCGGAGTAGCTGCAGATAGCTACCAAACTCAACAAAATTCTTAAGCAAAATGGATGGACTAGAAAATATCATCCTGAGCGAAGTAACCCAATCACAAAAGAATACACATGGTAWGTTCTGGCTGAAGAATCACTGTGACAAGGGGCCTCTATTGCACATCTAAAGGCAATCCATTGAACCCAGTGATACTTACGTGGACATTAGTCTCAAAACTAGGAATACCCAAGATACAATTCACAGACCACACGAGTCTCAAGAAGAAGGAAGACCAAAGTCTGGATGCTTCTGGTCCTTCTTTAGAAGGGGGAACAAAATACTTAAGGGAGGAAATATGGAGACAAAGTATGGAGCAGAGACTGAAGGAAAGGTCATCCAGAGACTGCCTCTCCTAGGAATCCATCCCATATATAGTCACCAAACCCAGATGGTATTGTAGATGCCAAGAAGTGCTTGCTGACAGGAACCTGATACAGCTGTCTCCTGAGAGGCTCTACCAGAGCCTGACAAATACAGAGGTAGACATTCACAGCCAACCATTGTACTGAGTACAGGGTCCCCAATGGAAGAGTTAGAGAAAGGACTGAAAAATGTGAAGGTGTTTGCAATCCCATAGGAAGAACAAAAGTATCAAAAAACCAAACCCATCCCCCCAGAGTTCCTAGGGGCTAAACAACCAACCAAAATGTACATATGGAGGGACCCATGGCTCCAGCTACATATGTAGCAGAGGATGGCCTAGTAGGGCATCAATGGGAGGAGAGGCCATTGATCCTGTGAAGGCTTGATGCCTCAGTGTAAGGGAATGGCAGGGCTGRGAGGCATGAGTGCATGAGTAGGTGGAGAAGCACCCTTATAGAAGCAGGGGGATGGGATTGGGGGTTTCTGGAGGGGAAACCAAGAAAGGGGATAACATTTGAAATGTAAATAAAGAAAATAGTAAAACAATGAAAGAAAGAAAAAGAAAAGAAAAGTAAAGCAAAATGAGCACAGTCATTCATCTCTCTCACCTTCCTGGCTGAAGAATCACTGTGACAAGTGGCCTCTATTGCACATCTAAAGGCAATCCATTGAACCCATTTAGTACTGCCTAAATGTGATTGATGGCAGGGCTGACCACTTTGTACCAAATTATCAATGAAATGGCTCATCACTGGGAAAGACTAATTCTCCCTTTCTCAGCAGTCACTTGTTGTCTGTAGATCCTTTGTCTAAGGGTGGGGTTCTATGAAAATTTTCCCTTCCATGGTAACATTCTTGTTGCCACATTTTGTTCAACTTTATACAAACCTAGATGTAACTGCCTGCAGCTATGTCAAACTGGGTCACTGGAAGAGAATGGGAAAGATGGGAGGCAGAGAAAAAGAACAAAGGCCAAGACAACCCAATTGCTGGTCGAGGCCCAAAGTTTAATTGGGGTCTGACAATTTAAGGCAGTTTGTGGCTAGACCCTCTCCCCAAACTCCATGGGTGTTGGCTCCACTGCTCCACACTGCTCAGCAGATAGCCTGCTTGATTTAGGAAACTGTTGGTCTGGCTCAGGTTTTAGCGAGTGGCTCCCAGGAATTCACAGGAAGCTGKAGGTTCTTTGGAGAACAATGGGATAGAACCTCAAAGGCTGGATTGTAGGTAGCCCCAAGGCTGGGGGGGAGGGCACAGTTCCTGACACCTTAAAAATGTCTCACTACACCTAGACATATTGGAAAGCTGGAATCTCAATTGACCTCCACATAAAACCAGACACACTGAAACTAATAGAAAAGAAAGTGGGGAAGAGCCTTGAGCACATGGGCACAGGGGAAATTTTCCTGAACAGAACACCAATAGCTTATGCTTTATGATCAAGAATTGACAAATGGGACCTCATAAAATTCCAAAGCTTCTGTAAGGCAAAGGACACTGTCAATAGGACAAAACAGCAGACAACAGACTGGGAAAAGATCTTTACCAAACCTACTTCTGGTAGAGGGTTAATAACCAATATATACAAAGAACTCAAGAAGTTCCAGAGAAACAAACAACCCTATAAAAATGGGGTACAGAGCTAAGCAAAGAATTCTCAACTGAGGAGTACTGAATGGCTGAGAAGCACCTAAAGAAATGGTCAACATCCTAAGTAATCAGGGAAATGCAAATCAAAACAACCCTGAGATTCCACCTCACACCAGTCAGAATAGCTAAGATCAAAAACTCTGGGTGACAGCAGATGCTGGCGAGGATGTGGAGAAAGAGGAATACTCTTCCATTGCTGGTAGGATTGCAAGCTGGTACAACCACTCTGGAAATCAGTTTGGTGGTTCCTCAGAAAATTGGACACAGTACCACCTGAGGACCCAGCTATACCACGCCTAGACATATACCCAGAAGATGCTCCAACATGTGATTTGGTCACATGCTCTACTATGTTCATAGCAGCCTTATTTATAATAGCCAGAAGCTGGAAAGAACCCAGATGTCCCTCAACAGAGAAATGGATACAGAAAATGTGGTATATTTACACAATGGAATACTTCTCAGCTATTAAAAGCAATGAATTTATGAAATTCTTAGGCAAATGGATGGTACTAGAAAATATCATCCTGAGTGAGATAACCCAATCACAAATGAATTGCATCACATGGTATATACTCATTGATAAGTGGATATTAGTCCAGAAGCTCAGAATACCCAAGATACAGTTCACAAACCACATGAAGCTCAAGAAGAAGGAAGACCAAGTGTGGATACTTTTGTCCTTCTTAGAAGGAGGAACAAAATACCTATGGTAAGAGATACAGAGACAAAGTGTAGAGAAGCAATTGAAGGAAAGGTCATCCAGAGACTGCCCCACCTGTGGATCCATCTCATTTACAGTTACCAAATCGAGAAACTTTTGTGCATGCCAATAAGTGCTTGCTGACAGGCGCCTGATACAGCTGTCTCCTGAGAGGCTCTGCCAGTGCCTGATAAATCCAGAGATGGATGCTCTCAGCCAACCATTTGTCTGAGCACCGGGTCCTCAATGGAGGAGCTAGATAAAGGTCCCAAGGAGCTGAATGGGTTTGCAGCCCCATAGAAGGAACAACAATATGAACTAAGCAGTACCACCAGAGCTCCCAGGGACTAAACCACCAACCAAAGAGTATACAGAGAGGGACCCATGGCTCCAGTTGCATATGTATCAGAGGATGGCCTTGTTGGACATCAATGAGAGAAGAGCCCCTTGGTCCTGTGAAGGCTTCATTCTCAGGATAGGGGATTGCCAGGACAGGGAAGTGGGAGTGGGTGTGTTGGTGAGGAGGGGGAGGGTGGATGGGATATGGAGTTTTCAGAGGTGAAAAGAGGAAAGGGGATAACATTTGAAATATAAATAAAGAAAATATCTAATTAAAAAAATACTAAGACCAGCTCATTTCCTTCAGACTTGGCCTTTTGGATCAGATCCAAGCTCTCCCAGTTTATAGCTGTTTCCCGTTCAGTCTTTCTGTGCCACATATCTCCATTCCTTTGTGACTCCCACCAACTTACATAACAATTCTCTACATGGAACTACACAGAAACCAAACTTGGCTTGTGCACAGGGAGCACACATACACCATATGTGGTTGGATCCAAGAGTAGGCAAAAACAACCCAAGAACAGAACACCTATACAAGGAAGACAAGATATGTGTATGTGAATGTGAATATGTATATCTATATGATGTATATGTATATGATATATATGTAAGTATATATGCGTATGTATATGTATATATGCATATATGTATATATATTTATACTAAGAAACAGTTAAATATAATTCCTAATGCCTACTTCTCAGTGCAAAAACAATAACATGAACAATGAGGATAATATGCTTCCATCTACTTTATTAGGACTTTTAAAAGCAATTTAGCAGAAGTCAGGGGCTTCAAAATAACAAGTACGAATATATTTAAAGGTCTTAATAAGGATATGAGTGAATGCTCTAATGAAGAACATGAAAACAGTGAACTGATGAATGAATGAAATTAGGAAAACAACACGGGACATCGATTCAATCTTTTGTCCCCAACCCCCACCCCTTTTCAGGATTCCTTGAGATTTACTTGCTGGAATTGTGAGGTAGACCTAAGTGCTATTCCTGGGCTCTTCAGTATCAGTTGATCTCTGCATTATGGACAGGTATGGTTTCTATGATGACCTCTGTTTTCTGTAAAGAGAAACTGATTTTTGATGATCACTACACTTATCCAGTTAAAGTGGCTCAGGAACAAAATCCATCCCTCTCTGTGTGAGCAGAACTCTGAAGAGAATTACCTCCAAGTCAGGAGGTAAAAAAGATTCTTGTGTTCTATTTTTTCTATTTGCTACATACTTGATCGCATCTCCCGTCTAAAAATCTGCTAAATAGCCACTGTTGTTATAATTGCAATTATTATTTTAGATAGATTATTTTAGGTATTAAGGTGGACATCTCATTCTTGAAAGATCATTGCTATTTCTCATGCATTTTTTCACATGATTAAGTTGTGGATATAAGTGATGACCATGTTGTCCTTTGTACTTTAACCACAGGGAAGATCAAGCATGTTGATACATAATTAAATGAAGTGTATCACACAAAGCACAGCATTTGCATGGCTTGTGACAGTAATGACAGTGAATGGGACTGACACTTATGCAAAAAATCAAGTGCTATAATGTTCGGCTGATTGCTTTAAATGATTTTAAATCCTTTCTCTTTTTGACAGTGAAAAGAAGTGATTTAAAGCTAATTTGACTTAGATTGTTACAGAATTTTTCACTAAAATTGATCTTGCCTATTGTAGTCAGGGATGACTACATAGAATGAAGGAAATTACAATGATATATGTCTATAAATATCTTAGTAAAATTCTTGGCTGCTTTGAGATGGCCTGATTGATAACAATCCCTTTACTTCAAATAGTTATAAGTGCATTTTATTTAGTGTCATGCTGAGAAAAGTCAAAAGATATTTTTTCTAACACTTTATTTCTTTTGCTCTGCATTTCTGATATAGACAGTATATTATACCAACACCCTGAAGTGTTCAGTTGATGTGGTCATCCCACTTAATTTTTTTTAAATTAAGACAAATATGAATTGTTCTAGCTAGTTTTGTCAACTTGACACAAACTAGAGTTGCCATGGAAGAAAGAATCTCACTTGAAGAATTGTTCCTATCAGATTGGTTGGTAGCCATGCCTGTGGGGTATTTTCTTGATTAGTGATTGATATCGTGAGCCAGGCTACTCTGTGCCATGCCAGCATGGAGCAGGTATGTCTAAAAGGAATAGAAAAGTTGCTGATCAAGCCACAGAATGCATATAAGTAACCAGCACTCCTCTATAGTTTCTGCTTCAATTCCTGACTCCAGGCCCCTGCTCCAGTTCCTGTCTTGACTTCTATTACAGAATGTGATGTGGAAACATAAGCTAAACCAAACAAACAAACCCATAAGAAAAGCACAAACATACAAAATTAAAAAATGAACAATAAAGGTTGCTGGGCGGTGGTGGCACACGCCTGTAATTCCAGCAGTCTGGGAGGCAGAGGCAGACGGGCGGATTTCTGAGTTCGAGGCCAGCCTAGTCTACAGAGTGAGTTCCAGGACAGCCAGAGCCATACAGAGAAACGCTGTCTCAAAAAAAAAAAAAAAAAAAAAAAAAAAAAAAAAAAAAAAAAAAAAAAAAAGAACAATAGCAAAATCCTCTATTCCTCCAAGTTGCTTTTGTTTAATATTTATCAGAGTAACAGAAATCAAGCTAATAGAAGTGTGATGCACATGTGGAAAAATGTTTAATGACAGATTTTTAATAGAGATGAAATTCATAAACCATGTGATTTTCTGGTATAGGGTGAAATCAAGGGTTCTTCCAGTTCCTAAAGAGTGTCACCACATAAATCAAAGATATTTTCAGTACCCTAGGAACAAATATTCAATTTTTTCTCCACAAATTCTTTAGCAATATGTGAGTACTAATTTACACTGTCTTTATCAGCTGGTTTATTCTGGGATTCTCACATAAATGGAAGACAACAAATTGACAGTTTTGCGACCAGTTTCTTTCACTTATCAAAATGTTTTCAAATGTTTTCTTTCACAAAGCAAAATGGGAATTGTAACAAATATCAGTACTTTGGAAGGGGATGGGAAACACATTGATATTCTGAATTTACAGCATTTTATTTATACCTTCAGAAGGTAATACATGGATTATTTCTCTCTTTGTTATGTATCATACTCTTGTGATATACTGCTACAAGTTTTAGTATTAAACTCGGACTATTTTCTCTTCTAAGCTCAAAGTGATTGCCTTAACTGTTACATTTACATACATACATGTAGCTAGATTTTGGAAAAGAAAATTTATTTTTCTCTTAATTCTTTAGACTGTTAGACTGAACGATTTCTATTAATCTACTTTTAAGTTCCTCAAGTTTTCTTTTCAATTTTTAAAAAATTTTGTTCTGTGTTGTAACATAACCAGTAAATGTTTATTTTATCTTTCCTAATGTGTTCTTCAGATACCCAGTTTATTAATTTTAATGATTGCATTTGACTCTCTTTTATGAGGACTTTTGTCTTTTCATTTGTTTAAAGTATTTCATCTTATTGAGGGTGGATATAATGTCTGCTATACAGTTCATGTCTGGAATTTGTTCAATGATTGTCTTGAGGCTGAGGGCTGGAGCTGTTCTTTAGAACTTGGCTTCCTTGCAAGTGTTTTAGTAGCTTCCTTAAACTGTATAATGCTTTTATCCATGACTTAATTAGAATAAAGTAATTTTATTAAAAATAATTATCTCAACTCATTGTTTTTCTACAAGAAAATATGTTGAGTAACCTTATATTATATCCAGAATATACAAGTATTAGGGCCAAAAGTTCTATTCTATATCATGCTGAGTTTTTGGAGAATAATTTATCATGTCTAACAGGTGACTATTCATACTGTGTTTCAACTCTAAGAGTAATTTTTTCTGCAGATGAGATTTTCAAATTCAACTCAGGTATCAAGGCCAGTTTTGCATTTTTCCTATACTTGTTACAAATGAACCTATTTCTTTTGTCACATCACAGGAGACAAGGAGTCATTTCTGTCTGTACGCTATCTCTGTAGTATCCCCCACAATTTGGTTGTGAGGGCTTCTATTACAAATCATCTGTGTAAGAAATAGTATTATCTGGCTCAGCCATTCAAGTTGCATCACAGTTTTGTTTGCATAAAGTCTTGCTTGGGCAGAGCAGTGAGAGAGGGAAGGTGGATGGACAGAAGATGGGGAAGAGATTATTTTACTCCTTCATGCTTTTCACACTACAACAGCCTTACTGTAAAATTATTTCTCTGGTCAGAAATATGGACTTTGGAATTTGTCTAGCAATATTATTTTACATTTCCTTTGGAACAATAGAAAAAGAAAAATAATAGCACTTCATCCTATTGACCTCAGCTTATCAGCCTTTGTTCACCAGTCTTGCAGACAAGGTTTTTCTCTGTACTTTTGCTGCCTGTGCTTTTTGTGCATAGCCCAGACTTTTCAGTTGCAATCAGCAGGAGATATAAGTTAGAGCTGACATTTTCCCAGTAGACTATCATTAGATTTAGACTAAACTTGCTTTCTAGGAATAAAACAAGATTGAGACACTAATGTAGACAGCCCCAAAGCCCTTACCTTAATCAGGTTCTCCTATACTTTACATGTGATTAATGTCTTTCATATTTTATAGAAAAATTTAAATTGGAGCTTATTAGTTCAGCTGTGATACTGGGAAATAACAGAAAATAAACAGGAGCAAGGCCAGTATAAGGAAAAGAAGCTTGCAGCACATGCCTGTCATCCAAGCACTGAGAAAGGTGAGGCAGGAGGATCATGAGTTCAAGGCCATTCTAGGCTACATAGTGAGGAAAAAAAGAGAAATGAGAAATGTACAGAAAGAAGGTAGGGGACAGAGAAAGAAAATAGAACAAATGATGTTGATATGCATTGGCTTACATCATTAAAAATATGTACCTCTTATGCCTTGGTTAGAAGTCAGACAGGAAGCAGAATGTAAGAGAAGAGAGTGACTGCATGGAGTATAATGAAGAACCTGTTTTCAAACAGGTGGAAACATGAGAGACATTCCAAAGACTGATGAAGAGCAATAGCTGAGAACCCTTCCCAGCTCTGAATCTGACTGAAGAGATGAAGGGGAAATTATCGTAATCTCCATAACAGAGACCATAATAGTGAGCTTATGTGGTTGATACCTACAGACACTGATAGAGATACAGCCACTTTTACATACTTGTCAGAAAAGACTTGGAGAATAATAATCCTGACTTATCTCTCATTGTGTGGACTCATCCATCAAGGAAGCCTCTATGGATAGTCAATTACGACTTCAGCATGCATAGGATTTTAAATGAAGGGGTAGGATAGCAGCTAAGACACAAGGCAAGCAATCAGCTGTCTTTGTATCATGGAATGACATCAATTTAGTCTGTCTTGTATTTTACTTTTACATAGTAGAACCACATGTCCTCCTTATAAAAAGTAAAAGGGGGACAAATAAAAACCTAAGAAATCCTAACATTTTATGTTAATGACTTCTTTTTTTTTCTTATCCAACATTGTTTGGAGTTTTGCTTTGTTAGACTATATGTCAAAGGTTAATGTTGTTTAAGGCATTAAGCCTTCATATGAATTTGTGATCATGGACATTAACCTTGGTTATTTAATGATGCTACCAACCTGTCTTGACTGTAGAGGGGGAGGTAGGGAGAAGTGAGGAAGATGGACAGTAGCTAGAGAGATGCAGCATTGTTTAACTTGAATGTGGAAGAAGAGAGTCATCAGAGAAGAACTGATTATAGTGTCTGGAAATTATGAGCATCAAAAAGGAATGTTACATTTGAATATAAGTAAATGAATACAATTCTTAGGTTTATCTCGATAGAGTACTGACTTACAGGATTGTAAAATAATTAACATATACCCATCATTTTCAAGACATGGTAGCCTAATTTAATAGGAAAAACAAATGGTTTATTCTCATTTCCAATAAATGAGCTGACTGTGTGCTTTGGTTGAAACATTTTTCTCCTGAAGCATGTGTACTCCAAATGCAATGACCCTGGGTTGCAAGGAACAAATACAAATTTGCTCTATTTTTCAGTTCCAAGACCCATATAGCTATGAGAGACTAGTGCATCTCAAATACTATCTGTCAAAGAGTCTCTTATCAGTAGTGAGCTTAGGTGGTTCTCTAAAATCTTTTATACAATGCTTTCACTAACTGCTTTTGTTTGCTAGCTGACAGCCAATTAATTCCCTTGTGATTCCATTGTTCTGTCAGCCTAGTTTTTTTTTTTAGTGATGGTTCTCATGTGACCAGTAAACATGGCAGTCATGAGCCCAGCACCACACTTTCTTCACTATAAAACTACTTTTTTATTTAGTGGTAACCTTACCACAGTGTGCCAAAGAATTACATAAATATGGAAACGGTGATGCTGCCATAATGCCCCAATGACAAACCAAAGCATTCTCCTGTAAAAGCAACTCATTTCATTAGCATTCTTTCAAAGTCTCTTGTTAATTTGTGCCTGGAATGCTGCCATAGCAGAAGCACTAAAATGTCCTTTGCATTCAGTAGCTCTGGTATTGACCAAACTTTTTTTTTTTTTTTTTTTTTTTAATATATGTGTGAGTGTGAGTGAGTGTATGGGCACCACACGTAGAAGCCAGAAGAATTGGATCTGGTCTTAGTTACTTTACATTGTTGTGAAGAGGCAGCAATCTCATGAAAATTTATAAAAGAAAGCATTTAATTGTGGTCTTGTTTACAGTTTCACAAGGGAGTGATAATCACCAAGCTGGAGAGTCTGGCAACATGGGCCTTTGAAATATCAAAGCCCAGACCCAATAATACACCTCTGATCCCAAGATGGCCACATCTCTTAATACTTCCCAAACAGTTCTATCAACTGAGGGTTTAGTATTCAAATAGATTAAGCCT
>BDUI01008321.1:56335-67537 GCA_002335545.1 Apodemus speciosus
CCCCTTTAATTCAGGAGACAGGCTTGCAAATCTCTAGAGTTTAAAGTCAATCTATGGAGCAAGATCCAGGACAGCCCTGTCTAGGCAGTGAAGGAGTTGGAAAAGAGGAAGCTAGTGATAGAACAGGGGCCGTGTTCCAGCTCCTGCAAGCAGCAGAACTCTGCAACTTTGGCCAGGTGTCTCCGTTTTTATAGTCAGGAGGAGAAGGAAACTACTAGGACATTTGATGTTGGTTAACTGGAGCTAAGAAATTAGCAGTGATTAAGAAGAGACAAGCATCACTGAGGTGAAATCTGGGAAGTGTTTTCTGAGAGCACAAAGAAGTTGTGTTCCAGAGATAGCCAAGGTGGTACCTTTTTGCTGCAGCTGTACTTGGTAATGTGTAAGAGTCACCCAGGTAGTACTTGTTTCGAAGGCATGAAGGGGTCATGAAGAGTAGCTGAGGCTTTGCACTGTGAGAGGCCRTGGAAGGCCATTGGGGAAGGTGCAGCCTCAGTTGCAGTTGATGGCCCAAAACTGAAGGGGTCATGCAAAAGAGTTGAGATTTGGCACCTTGAGGAGAGCCTATGAGAGTCTACTGGTGAAGCCTAGTTGCAGCAGAAGACCCCAGTGTATTGAAGATTCCAGTACCATGGGATGATCACCAAGAACAGCAGTGGCAGTGTAGTGGATCAACCTGAGCTTAGAGTTCTACAGAGGGCAGAGCTGGAGAAGTGATGCCAGCCCTTTGGAGAAACCCAGAAGATAATGTGTTGATCCCAGACAKTGAAACAAGAAGTTGTAACATTGAAGTTGCTTTGGAGACCCCAAGATGTTTGAGATGCCAGAGCTGTGGGCTATCTGCTGAGRAAAGCTGCTAACAGGGAGTGGAACCAGCCCARGAGAAAGAAGTTTGTTACAGTTAACAAAGATGAAAGGAGTTGGAGATCTGAAGACCRCTYTGATATCAGACATGGAAATGTAGAGTTTGGAGTTTGTCCAGCTGGTTTCCTGTCTTGATTTGGGGATTAYAGTTAAGYGATTGGATGAATTTCAAGAGACTTTGAACTTTGGACTTTTAACATTGTTGAGACTGTTATCGATGGGGACCCCAGAAGTTGGACTAAATRTATTTTGCATTATGCTATGTTTAGGTATGGCCCCATAGACTCATATGTTTGAACAAGCCTATYGGGCCAGGGAATGGAATATGATGATTTGTATATGCTTGGGCCAGGGAGTGTCACTATTAGGAGGTATGGCCCTGTTGGAGCAGGTGTGTCACTGTGGGCTTGGGCTTTAAGGCCCTCTTCCTAGCTGCCTGCAGGCCAGTATTCTGCTAGCAGCCTTCAGATTAAGATGTAGAACTCCCGAGCTGGAGAGATGGCTCAGCGGTTGTCTTAGTCAGGGTTTCTATTCCTGCACAAAACATCGTGACCAAGATGCAAATTGGGGAGGAAAGGGTTTATTCAGCTTACACTTCCACACTGCTGTTCATCACCAAAGGAAGTCAGGACAGGAACTCAAGCAGGTCAAGAAGCAGGAGCTGATGCAGAGGCCATGGAGGGATGTTTCTTACTAGCTTGCTTCCCCTGGGTTGCTCAGCTTGCTTTCTTAGAGAATCCGAGACTACCAGCCCTGGGATGGCACCACCTACAATGGGCCCTCCCCCCTTAATCACTAATTGAGAAAATGCCTTACAGCTGGATCTTATGGAGGCATTTCCTTAACTGAAGCTCTTTTCTCTGTGATAACTCCATCTTGTGTTAAGTTGATACCCAAAACCAGCCAGTACAGCAGTTAAGAGCACTGTCTGCTCCTCTGAAGGTCCTGCGCTAAAATCCCAGCAACCCCATGGTGGCTCACAACTATCCATAATGAAATCTGACTCCCTCTTCTGGTGTCTCTGTAGACAGAGTGTACTTAGATATAACAATAAATAAATCTTTAAGCCTGAGCAAGCAGAGGTCCTGAATTCAAATTCCCAGCAACCACATGATGGCTCACAGCCATCAGCACAGCTACAGTGAACTCATATACATAAAATAAATAAAGCTTTAAAAAAAGATGTAGAACTCTCAGTTCCTCCTATACCATGCCTGCCTGGGTGCTGCCATGTTCTTGCCTTGATGATAATGAACCGAACCTCTGAACCTGTAGGTCAGCCGCAATGTTGACCTTATAAGAGTTGCCTTGGTTGTGGTGTCTGTTCACAGCAGTAAAACGCTAAGACATGAAGGGTGTTCTCAAAGGCAGCTTGTATCAGACCCACCTCCTTAGAACAGTGGCAAAAGCTAATGGTCTGGGAAAAACATCTGTGTAGAGGCACTGAAGGATGACCAGGCATGTTGCCTTTGCTATCCCTCCAGGCATCAGCATATCTGCACTGAACCTGCAGGCAGAGGGAGGAGCAGCCCAGAGACCACACAGTCTCAAGATGCTGGAGAACCTTGAAGTCTACCACCACTAAAACAATCACCGTGTGATGAAAGAGTGAAAGAGATGTTTGTGAATGTTGGTTATTAGTTAAAAGTGAGTGAGAAACAAACTGTTCATGACCTGTTGCTTAGTGGAGCCTGGCTTTTCTCTCTCCCCTGGACAATGACTCTTTAAGAGAATGTAAGTTCTATAGGCTTATATTTTTCAAGATCTACTTTAATAAGGGCACTGAAATGCTTTAACCGCCATTCTAGGCCACTACCCACCATAGGTTGTGGAAGGGAAAGGTTAATAGAGCAAAGGAGGATGTGGACCTGTTTAGAAATAGTTCTTTGGGGTGAATCCAATCTCCGTTGTCAGGATAGCAGCAGTTCACACAAATCAGCAATGGCAGTTTGCTTCAGAAGAAAATGCAAGGCTCTGACAATTGGCCTGAGTGTGCGAAGTGGCCAGAAGCCCCTGRAACACCACCAGAGGTTCTTTGATGCGTTTTTCTCTAAGAGTTCATGACAAATGATGATCAGTAAAGAGTGGGAAGGCAAACCAATACCACCCAGCATCGTCAACAAAGACCAGCATCAGCAAAGCCCAACAAAGACCAGCAGAGTGGCAAGGTGAACCAATACCACCCAGCATCATCCAGTGTCTGCTGGATTATATTTATACCCTTTCCTAACATCCATGTTCTCTCAAGTATCCACTCTAGCAAAACATCACATGCCCTTTTTCCAGGTAACTTCCAGAAAACATTACATGTCTGTTCTTAACAAAACACCCTCCAACGTGTCTGCCTCAGCAAAAACATCCTCTCATAAGACAGTTTTCAGAAAAACATCATGTAACTCAACTGAGTCTCCAAAGAAACCAGAAATTTCCACTTCAAAGTTCTAATCAGAAAGTCACCTGCTGGCTGGAGAGATGGCTCAGAGGTTAAGAACACTGTTCTTCCAGAGGTCCTGAGTTCAATTCCCACCAACCACGTAGTGGCTCACAACCATCTATAATGTGATCTAGTGCCCTCTTCTGGCCTGCAGGCATAAATGCAGGCAGAACACTATATACTTAATAGAAAGTCATCTGCTGAGCAGGGAATTTAACTGTATCAGTAGAGTTCTGTTTCTAATCTCATGCAGCCACCATGATGCATGGACTGTCTCTGAGAGCTGTGGCTTGTGTCCCTGGGTGGGGAAACCTCTTCCTGGACAGTTAACTCAGACAAGCACTGCCAGTTCAGCTCTTTATTCTTTTCTTTTCTGTTTTCTGTGATCACCAGTTCCTTTCATCTGCTCAGCATTCCTTCAAACAGCACAAAATGTGATTAATTTGGTTTAAGTGTATTCGATTGCAAGTCATAGCTTTGTCTCATGTTCCCCCAAGTCTAGAGTAAGCTCTCATGGTAGAACTGGCTGTGTACCTCTCTTCTGCTCTTTGTCTAATTACATCAAGCTCTTGGTTCAAATTGGTAATCATGGGAGTGTTTATACCTCGGTAATTGTCAAACATCGCAAACCGAGATGCTTTTGAGAGAGCCTACATTTACCAGCAACAACAACAGAAAAATTAACACAGTGACACCATATTTTTAGATCTCACATTTATAGAAATCCCTTGATTTCCCCTGTAAGCCATCAAACGTTTCGTTATTTTATAATTCTAGAGTAAATCTTGAAGGTTAGGGAGCATCTTAGTTTTGTCCCAGGGACCAGGCATAGGACAGAAGTGCAATGCTTTAAGAAGGCTAAGAATCGTTAGTGACAAGGGAAGAAGAGCCAGAAGGCCATTTTGTCATCTATCTGAAAGGCTACACGTGCTGAATCTGGCACACTCAGCTGCAGTCTGTATCACTAACTCTTCGAAAAGCAGTACTCCATTCTACCACTAGGAAACATCTCCACAGAGAAGCTAAGCATTTCTGCCATTGCATGTCACTACACGTGGTATCTCTTTCAGTGCAGCAACATTTCTAGGGTTCTTCCAGGGGGTTGGTATGTTCAGAATTTATACCAAAACTAAATTGTGTCAACTGCTGTGAAGGCAAGAAGTCTGTGTTCATGGAATGTGAACTGTTGGTAAGAACTCATGGCTTTATTAAATCTATTTATTCCTGATCATCTCATAACTATTCTCATTAGTGGATATTGAAAACCTAACGGGTGGGGCTGAGAGTTGGCTCAGAGTGTAAGAGTCCTTGCTGCTCTTCCAGAGGCTTCAGTTCTCAGCACCCACAAGAGGGCCACAACTGCTCGTAACCCCAGTTCCAGGGGAATCCAATGCCCCTTTCTTGTCTCTACAAGCAATGCATGATGTAGAGAACATGTGTACATGCAAGCAAACACTTAAAGTAAATCTTTCTAAAAAGCCTGCTATGCATATAACCTAAGATTGTGACCTGTCATGTTCAGCCCTGGAATGAAAGTGCTTCTAAAGGAGCAAGATTTTCATTCTGGGGACTAAARGTATCATCAGAARTTTGAAACGGTGTTCCTGAAGTAACCTCTGGTGGGCYGTGGTTTATCAGAAAATAGCTCCTCRTAAAGACATGATGCATACACATGTGTAAGCTGTGCATGCGCCCGGAGGGCGAGAATGAGATGTTGTATGTTATAGCTCTTCACCTTATTGYTTTGAGACAGAGTCCCTTGCTGAACCAGAAGCTTACTGTTGGTGGTGGGTTGTTTGTTTGTTTGTTTGTTTAAMAAAGTTGATGCTCAGCTCTTGGGATCTTCCCATMTCTACATTGCTGGGTCCTCAGGCGTTTGTAGTCACATCTGGAATTTTATATGGGTGCTGAGAATTCACAGTCAKGTCCCTGTGCTTACAGAAAAAGTATATTTACTCACTGAGCCATCTCCCAGCTCCCCATGTGATAAGGTATATGAGAATATTTATTTTCTAGGTAGGGTAAAGACTTACCTATAATAGAACAACTTTTAAAGATAGGTTCTTGCTCAACCCTACACAACTCATTGAACATGGAGATATTGGGCTGGTGCCTATATAAAGCTTCACCCCTACTTTCTACTGTGTTTGGTACAATAAAGTACTTTTTAAAAAAAAAAAATGTCTTCAGACACACCAGAAGAGGGCATTGGATCCCATTACAGATGGTTGTGAGCCACCATGTGGTTGCTGGGAATTGAACTCAGGAGCTCTGGAAGAAMAGATGGTGCTCTTCACCTCTGAGACATTTCTCCAGCCCACCACAAATAACATTTTTAAAAGGAAGTAGAATAATGGTTGGCAAGGACTAAAGGAGATGAGCATGGAGACTCTTGAGTTCCAGATCAGGAAATGGAAGAGATCTGGAGATGGATAAAGGTTGCATAACTTTTTTTTTTATGAATAAGCTGCAACCATACTGATTTTTTAAAAGACATTTTTATTTATTGCTATATCTAAGTACACTGTAGCTGTCTTCAGACACACCAGAAGAGGTCGTCAGATCTCATTACAGATGGTTGTGAGCCACCATGTGGTTGCTGGGATTTGAACTCAAGACCATTAGAAGAGCAGCCAGTGCTCTTAACCACTGAGCCATCTCTCTAGTCCCCAAAACATTGTTCTTAATATCAATTAGTTGCATACTTTATTTCATTTTTTTAAAGATTTAGTTTTTTATATGAGTACACAGTAGCTGTCTTTAGACACACCAGAAGAGGGCATCAGATCCCATTACATATGGTTATAAGCCACCATGTGGTTGCTGGGAATTGAACATAGGACCTTTGGAAGAGCAGTCAGTGCTCCTAACCACTAAGCCATCTCTCCAGCCCCAGAAGTTATTCTTGATGCCACCAAAAGAGAAACACCAAGCTAGCCACAAACCCTTTGATTTGCAATGGATTGAGAGCACCAACTTCTCTTCCAGAGGTCCTGAGTTCAATTCCTAGCAATCACATGGTGGCTCACAACCATCAGTAATGGATCTGATGTCTGAAGGAAGTGACAGTGTATTCACATGCATAAAATAAACAAGTCTTCTTTAAAAAATATTGATTTATGGGGCTGGAGAAATGGCTCAGCGGTTAAGAGCACTGATTACTCTTCCGAAGGTCCTGAGTTCAAATTCCAGCAACCACATGGTGGCTCACAACCATCTGTAATGAGATACAATGCCCTCTTCTGGTGTGTCTTAAAACAGCTACAGTGTACTTACATATAATACATACATACATATATACATACATACAGACAGACATAAATACATAAATAAATCTTAAAAAAGAAAACCTCAAACTTTCTTTAAAAAAGTAATATTGATTTTTAAAAAAGATAGGCTAGGGCAATGGTGGCACAAAGTGTGTGTGAGTAACCAACCAATATTTGGTTTTATTTAAGACCCGCTCTACCACATGGAACCCTTACCCCATAGTGCATGTCTAACCAAGGACCAGAGACTAGATAACACAGGGACCTAGGCTAAAACCAAATACTATTGTTCTTATATAAAATTATGTATTATATATAAGATATATATTCTTAAATCTGCTCTACTCAGGTCAGTGCCTTRCTYAGCCATCTTCAGAGAAGTTTCCTCCTGCAGAAGATGRGAACAAATAGAGAAACTCACAGCTAGATAATATGCAGACAATRAGAGACCTTGARCCCTCAGCCCTAAGTGCRCTGTCTCCATCAAATCTCTCCCATCAGGCCTCAGAGAACCCCACAGCAGAAGAGGAGGCAGAAAGAACGTAAGAGCCAGGGCATGGAGGACACCAAGAAGTCTCTAAGTCAGCATGATCAAAAGGTCATATGAGACAAGAGACGGAGGCAGCTTGCACAGGGCCTGCACCAGTCTGGACAAGGTCCTCTGCACATGCATAGATGTGTAAAAGCTTCCRTTTTAGTGTTTTCATGGGATTCCTAAGTATACCAATGAATGGGTCTCTGATTCTCGTGCCTTCTCTTGGGCTCTTTTCCTTCCCAAGGTTGGTATTCCTTGTCCAACTCTGATGTGATAGTTTTTGTTTCATCTTATTATATTTTATTACTATCCCTTAGAAACCTGTTTTTTTTTTTTCCTAATGAGTGACCGACATGGATCAGGATGGGAAGGGAGGTGGGGGAGGAGCTGGCAGGAGTAGAGGGAGGGAAGCCATAATCAGGATATATTCTTGGATTAGTCAGGGTTCTCTAGGGTCACAGGACTTATGGAATGTCTCTCTATAATGAGCGAATGTATTGTGATGACTTATAGACTGTAGTCTATAAGTCATCACAATATAACAATGGTCAGCTGCGAATGGGAAGTCCAAGAATCCAGTAGTTGCTCAGTCTCTTGAGGCTAGTTGTTTCAGCTGGTCTTCTGTAGAGGTGGGTTTCAACGGATATGCTGGCAAGCATGCAAAGCAAAGCAAGAAGAAATGCAAGCAAGCAAAGAAGAGTGAATCTTCCTTCTTCCAATGTCCTTTTGTAGGCCCCCAGCAGAAGGTATGGCTCAGATTAATCGTGTATATCGYCATGCCTGGATCTGGGACTTGCTTTGTCCCAGGCTGACCTTGAACTCAGAGATCTCCTTGCCTTAGTCTCCTGGGATCAAAGKCATGCACTACCTTGCCTGGGCCTAAGCTTTTCATGGCCACTGTGCCTCAAGAWCTCCATGCCGTGATCCAGGTCAGAAACTTCAGTCCCGTCTTAGGCAGCGTATCCTTACTGTAGCTGTCCTCACCAGACTGTCTCCTCTAATCCGGTTTCACAGCCTCACTGAAGAAGCACAGTTGGACTTGATCCTGACCTTACAGCCTGGAACTCTGTTGAAGCTGCTCTCTGCCCCACGATAGTTGTCAGTCTCCTGGTGTTTTTGTACCCAAGCGCGAGTCCTCTCTGTAGTCCAGATTCCCAGTGTCTCCTGTCATTGTCTCCTCGCTGTGACTGGATCCTCCAGTGACATGCTGAGTGTAAGTCAGGGCAGACACCCTTGTCTTGTTCCTGACCCAAGAGGGGGTTTTCAGCCTTCCGTTAGGAAGTGCAGTGTAACCAGCTTCTCCCAGATCATCTCTCTCCAGTTGAGGACATTCCTCTCCACTTCCGGTTTGCCAAGTGTTTTCGTAAAAGGCTTTTAGAGTTGCCAAGTGCCTTTTCTTGCTCTGATGATCGTGTGGGGTTTGTTCTTTATCCTATTACCTTAGCGTATCATAATTGATTTTTGGATGCTAAGCACATTTCCATCCCCGGGATAAGACTCCTTTGGATTCCAGGACAAATCCATTTGGTCACGGTGTGAACGCCTCCCTATGGGTTTCCGGACGGTCTGCTAGCATTGCGCTGAGGACGTCTGCACGGCATTCAGAAGCAATGCTGTGTGGTAGTTTTCTTGTGTTGACACTGGTCTCATGAAAGGAGCTGGCAGCCCTGTCATGATGTCGTGTCTAAGTGTCCTAGGCTAACTCAGCCTTAAATATATTCATAGGGTCATGCYAGGGCCTATGAATACAGACCCATACCACTATCCATTTCCAGAACCTTCTGATGTGTCTCTCTAGTGATTCTATTACCCATTAGACAAGAGCCCGTGGCCCCAGCCTTGGCAGCCTCCAGCCTGGTCCCTGGCTTTTATGAATTTTCCCACTGCCTTTCTATGTGTGGCTGCACAGCTTTTGTCCTCGTCGGTGTCTGTACATGTATGTTAYATGCACACGTGTAGGCATAGGATCAGAGGTCAGCAGTAAGTGTCTTCTTCCATCAATCTTCACCTTACTTCAAAACAAAACAAAATAGAACAGCACATCTGGGTGACCCGCAGCTTGTCCTTTAGCGAGACTGACTAGCCAGGAGCTTGTGGAATCCACCTGTCTCTGCCCTCCCGCGATTCCCTATCGTAATTACTTGTTAGCTAAAGCTGTTGTCATCTCGTCCCAAATGTYGGGTCAGCAGGAYCTGACCTTTATTCTGTCYGTCCATCTGTCCTCCTTTCTGCCTTTCAGTCCTGCCCCCTCTGTGTACAGAAACCAACCCTATGACTTGGTAAAAAGCTAGCACATGCTGAATACCTGATCCCCCCAAGACACTGCCTGGTAGCAAAGACTGGCATCTGTTCCCCAGCTGACCCCACGGYCCAAGCTGATCACGAAGGGTTTGCTGAAAACCCGGAGGTCAACCAGGAAGGTTTTGTGAGCTGGAAACTTCTGGTTTCTTTGGAAAGTCAGTTATGTCAAATGATGTTATGTTGGGGCACRCAGGTGATAGGATGTTTTGCTAAAGCAGACACATGAAAGGACGCGTGATGTTTAGAAGGAACACGAATGTGACCCCACAGACAGTGGGAGTGTGAGCATTGGTTCGCTTTGCTCTGCCTCRKTATTCTTCGCTGACRACACGCACGCATTGGTTCACCTTACATCAAATCGCTGAGTTTCGCTTGCGGTGACTCCATAGAGAGAAATTCGCCAAAGAACTTCTCCTGAGGTTTCTCGCTGTGTCTATGCTCTCCGCTGGTTGGCAAAGCCTCAAGGTTTCTTCTGGATTGAACTGCAGTTGCTGATTTGTGTATGGTGTTTGTCGAGTGGGCGGGACTGCAGCTTCTGATCCATATTTGGTGTTTCCTAGTGGACTGGACTGAGAAGAACGACGATTTGAATTGCCCCAAAGAACTATTTCTAAACAGGCCCAGTTGCCCTGTATCCTAGTARCCTTTCTTTTCTACTACCTCTGGTGGGTGGTGGGCTGGAGGAGAGGTTGAACCCTTATTAAAGCAGGTCGAGAAAAATATACTTGACAGTTTTGGAAGGTCCAAGTAGATCAGCAAATCAATTCATTTCCTTCACCTTCATCACAGTCTGAAGGGTTTTTCATCAGTCACCAAGGAGTTCCAAAACCTTAGTGGACCCAAGGTTGTCTTCAGGGGGTACTCTCCACCCCTCTGATCCCATAGCCTCCCTCTAGTCTGAAACTTACCACACACAGGTTCCACTCACTGGACYGGTAATCCAGTCTTCTACAGGAAGTGAATGTCTCTCACAGCAGAAAAGATGCTTAAGTGAGCATTGAAATAAGAACTCAGAGCCAAAYATGYGGGGRCACAACTTTAACCTCAGCACTCTGGGAGACAGAGGCAAGCTGATGTCTGAGAGTTCGAGGCCAGCCTGGTCTACAAAGTGAGTCCTGGGACAGACAGGACTGTTATGCAGAGTAACCCTGGGAGGGGTGGGTGGTAAGGGAGAGTTCCCTTTTGGACTGGGTTGAGGGTGGCTGTGGCTTATAAATATTCTCACCAAGAACATTTATCAGTCTGGAGAGATGGCTTAGTGGGTAAAGGTGCTTACAGCCTAGCCTGATCTCCCACTCCCTCTCTCTCTCCTCTCTCTCTCTCTCTCTCTCTCTCTCTCTCTCTCTCTCTCTCTCTCTCTCTTTCAGGGTTCTGTCTAAGCTCCACCCCACAATTGCCTGGCAGGCCTGGCCTATAAAAGTGAGTGCTAGGCCTCTCCTTTCTCTCTTACCTCTCATCTCTTATGTCTCTTGCCTCTCTTACTCCGCTCTTGACCCTCTTGGGCTCTCCTCCCCTCCCCCCTCTCTCCTCGTGGTCATGGCCATGGCCAGCCTCCACTTCTCTACTCTCTCTCCCTCTCTCCACCTTTCTTTGCCTCCACTACCCCCTTAACTCCCATCCCTGAATAAACTCTATTCCATGTCTGTGTGTGTCTGGCCCCTGGGGGTGGGGGAAGGGATGCCTACTGGGGCACCCCCTTCCCTCACACCGCCATATACCATTCTCTCTAAACCTCTTTCTCTTTTTATGAACATAACAATGGTGCCAAAACCCGGGAAATAACTCTCTCTCTCCCTCTC
>BDUI01008323.1:28910-39205 GCA_002335545.1 Apodemus speciosus
CTCTGGTGGACAGGAAGGGACAGCTTCCTCTTGTGTTAGGCTCGCCTCCCTTCAGCCTCCCTGGGGTGACCAGGGGAGTCGTGGCTACTCCACGTACACCCATTTCTAGAGACATCCAAGCTGCAGGAAGCCATAGGCAGCAAGCTCCCCAGGGAGTCCAGGGTGTAGCCACGGATGAGAAACCCTTTGAGAGGCCGGGCCCATCACTGTAGATCCAAGCTGCCAAGCTCAAGATGGTAGCTTCTAGAACATTTAGACCAAGACGAGTCCTTACAGGTTGCTGGGGAATTTTTTTCMAGGGTTTCCTGCAGTCAACTTCAAATTCCACCCTAGGAACTAGTACTGAATACTAGAAGCATRCACAGAGTTTAAATTTGTGTCACCGCCTGCCTGCCAGCTGGGTGGCCCGAGCCGACTCTAGCAGCTGCAGTTCCTCACCTAGAGCGAGAGAGAAGTGCTGGCCCTGCCTGCTGCGCGGAGCTGGGTCAGCGCAGACCTCCACTCAAGGATGGCTGGGAAGACAGCGTCTGCGTAAGACACCTCAGTGGACACTCACCGTTCCCGTTCAGCTTCCCCATGTCCCGCCGGGGGCCCCGCCCCTCAGGCAGCCTTTGTAGCTGGACCTGACCCAATCTTGGACTTGCTCTCTTTCTGAAGAGGCTCACTTCATGCTCACTGCACATGGAGGAGGCTTCTAGGAGGTGACTTTGGGGACAGGCTCCTAGAATGTAGGCCAGCTGGCATCTCGGGCAGAGGACACGGGGAAAGGTAAAGTTAGATGAGTGGAAGCAAGGGTATGGATGGTGAGTGGATTTGAGAATTGATCATGAAATAGAAGAACAGCCAAAAGAGTTAATTCAGGGAGAAAAAAAAAGGGAAGTGCTGTCTTCACCCACTGTATCATAAACGTATAGGGCTTCTCATGATACAGGATCACAGCGATTTCTATGAACTTAGATACACTCAATGGTGACTTGATAATGGGTCAGTGGTGGAGCCACCCCGGCCTTTTAGAAATGAGTATCAAGAAAGCAGCCTTCAGATCTGCATGACAYCTTCCCATCTGGGGTCCGMGGCATGTTCTACACCCAGAGGGWCACAGACAGTCACGGGGACACRATGGGCAGCAGACATRAGGCCTCGCTATTTGGGGAGACATTAGCAATGCCAGAAAGGTACAGGCTGCCCCTCTTTAGAGGAGTTTAACTAAGAGTGGAAGGTTATAGGCCACAGGCTGCCCATCCCCCATGCCCAGGTAGAGGGGGGTTCTTATTTCTGGTATAGTAGGCAGGAATGGAGAGAGCAAACTCTCCTGGAGACCTAGTGAGGGTTCTGGTACCTCGGTGGCTGGTRCCCGCCCGTGCTCTCTGATTTGAGCATAGTTWTGTYGGCCTCTGGAAGAAAACTGTGTCCTGGGAAAATAGGAGGTCAGAGGTGAAGTTGACAGGAGAGTAGGAAAAGTTTCCAGCAAAAAGGAAGTTGCAACTTTCAGTGGCAGGGGAGGGACCCTGGTGTTNGGGCAAATGAGATTTAATGCTGTTGAAGTTAAGTAGATGCCACAGCTATGAGGTAATCAACTCAGAAATGTGCCAAGTTTGGAAATTTGAGATGACATTTGAGATGCTGTGATAAGCTAGTCTTGTCCCAGTAATGTAGAGATGAAGGGTGAAGTAGAAGGTCCCCAAATGTGCATTAGAACTCAAAGACCAGGCTAGGAAGAGGAAGGACTGAGACTCAAAGCCCAGGCTCAGYGGTCCGCAGGCTGAAGCTTTGTCACGGATGAGCACATGTGGGAAAGTCTTAACTGGTCTGACTGGTCCTCATTTGTAAAGTGGATTCATACATGCATGAGTGTGCATGTGTGTATGTGTGCATGTATATATGTGTGTCCTCCATGCTTCTGTTCATGCAGAGAACAAGACATCTGATGTCTTGCCTAATTCATCTGAGGCAGGGTCTCTCACTGAACCCAGAGCAAGGCTGGCAACRAGCCAGTCTCCGTGAGTCTTCTATCTATCTCTGTGCCCACAGAACCGGGGCTACGGTGCACTCTGTAAGTGGGTCTCGGGCTCCCAASCCAYGACCTCATGCGTACACAAAGCCTTCTCACTCACTGAGCTGTCTCTCGCCTTGTGGATTTTCTTAATCTCTCCATTCACTTTCCTGGTTGATGATCCTATAAACTCAGGAGTTTTCAAAACAGGGGCCATGATCCTTTAGGGATCTATGAATTCAGTTTAGGGGGTGAAAACCAAAATTTAGAATGCTGTAGTAGCCAGGCATGGTGGCACAAAATTGTCACGAGGGGATGACAGTGGAGCAGAGTCAGGAGGATTACTCAAATTTAAGGTCTTCTCGATATTACATAGTCAATCCTAGATGAGCTAGGAATGTATAGAGATATTCTGTCTCAAACAAAACAAAACACAGCTGAACCACAGCATAACAATACAAAACCTAAATGAATAAATAAGTGAATAAATGCAGGATACACACACATATACACACATACATACACACATGCATATACACATACACTAAACACACATATGTGCACACACATGCACACATATACACACATATATACATACACAATTACACAATTACACACACACACACACACACACACACACAGCAACCAGAGCCCCACCCCACCATCACCACCATTGCAGGTCATGCCCTTATTTTATATCCTGGTGTTCCCGGGTATGCTCACATATGTTACTTGCCTCAATTTCCCCTTTTGCACTGGGACCCTTGTATAGTCTGATTCATTTCACTCTGTTAGTGTTCCACAGAGGACCAGCCTCCCTCACAGCATAAAGGCACAAGTTCCCTGCAGCGGGCATTATCCTTGGTGATAGTCCTTCTGCTGTGGGAGCAAGGACACAGGGGCTAAGCCATCTCTGGAGCTGAATGCAGAAGTCCCCCAATTTAAAATAGAAACAGAAGCACCCAGTTAACTGTAAATATCAGAATTCAACACAGACATTTTTAAAGTATAAGGATATCTCAAATGCTGAATGAGATACACTAAAAAAATTAGTTGTTGCTCATCTGGGATTCAAATTTAACCAGATACCTGTATTTTATTTGGCAGCTTTAAGTAATAAACAGAGCAAACAGAGGGAAATTTAGAAGATTAAGACTTTAAAATGCCTCCAACTAAAAAACTTTGTGCTTTAATATGATCATAAATTAACAGCTGTATTGCATTATGCAAATTTATGTTAAGTTATTCACTCTCTGTCATCACACCCCAGTAAAAATTGTATATATGACATTTAGGGAAAAATGACATCTCCTGATAAGGGTTTTGCTGTGCATTTTGGCACAGCTGACTACCTATGCCTGATCACTGCAGCCTGGCCTCCTTATGTAAGTGACTCACAGAGTTCCTTCTGTCTAGGTCCCTGGAGTATGGTCTGGGAAGTGGTGGTTTTTACGGCTGTCTGTCGGGAGATGCGGAGATGGGTACCCCTGCCCTTTGCCCAAGAATGGTGCCTCCTGGCAGTGAACACCTGTGCTCAAGGAACTCACCAGGAGAAGGGGCTTTATCTGTAATCTCTGTCATTCTGTCTCGTGGGGTGGTCACGCACAAGGAGAAAGCCAKCTCTGGTCTGATGTCCCACCAACTGGCTAATTTAATGTTCAAGCAGACATAGGTGTATGTCGTTAGCTCTCCTTAGACAGGCGCACTTGATTGGCTCATTTACCGATGTTTCCTTCCTGAATAATAATTAATTAAAATAACCCACTATTTTATTTCTTTCCTTTTTCTTCCTTTCCACTTATTTATTTATATTTGCTTATTTGTTTGTTTATTTCCTGAGACAGATTCCCTTTTCAGATAGCCTAGGCTGGACTTGAGTCAGCTATGTCGCTGAGGACTCTCAATCCTAAGGCCCTTATTTCCTGGCTACTAGGCTTATGCGTGCGAACCTACCCTTGGACGACTGCTTCTTAAGGTTGTGGCACCGCTCGTGGAGGAGGTGCCCATTTCTGTTCTGGAAGGGAGGGTCAAGCCTTGCAAAGCGCACATGGCCTCCATTAACCTGGTACCAAGGAAGCTCAGAAGACGGGAAGCCAGATGGCTTTCAGGAGATCTCAGAATGCCAGGCCTGCCTTGGAAAACGGCCATTGGCAGAAATAAGCTATAGGGAGGAATAGGTAAGAGGGCCTAGGATGATCTGGAACTGACAGGAGGCAGTACCAGGCTATTTGTGAGCGCCAAAGCTTGCCATCCTACAGACAGAGGCCATCCCTGTTCTAAAGATGTATGGGATCAGGAGGGCAACGAGGGCTCCACTGGCCTTAAAGGGGACACTGGTTCCTCGAGCCATGCAGACAAGTGAGCCTGGGCCTGGGCCAGGAAGCTGCAACACAGTGTGATTCTGGGCCCTTCCCCTGTCTCCTCATTTACAAAGCAAAAGCAGGTGCTCAGTAGTCGAATGTCTGCCTTACCATGTGTGAAGTCCTGAATACAATTCCCAGTAACATACGTGTGCATGCATACATGCATGCACACGAGTGTGCACRTATCCATGTATCCATCCCAGTAATATATGTTTGCATGCACACATGTACACAAGCATGCATGTATCAAAGGGGGGTTTAGAGTGATGATTTATGGTTTTCAACTTTAATCATCATCTGCTCAACTACCACTGACTACTGCTGAGCACCCAGGTCTCTATATGATGAGGTGCACAGATATAGGGAATAGCTTAGCATCCTGAAACTCTGCTTGGGCTGGGCATCTCTTTCYTAATGGTACATCTCATAATCAATCAGGCTGGGTGTGCACCTCCYGCATACAATGGGCATACGTTCCTCTTCCCCTTGACAAGGATCAAAACCTTCTCTTTTATGAACAATTTCTACTAGAACGTATACCAGAATATGTCTGTGTATAAAAGGSAGTGGGCCTGATGTGTTTCACAGTGCTGTGAGGGCATGCATGCAGTCAAGCAAATTGTATCCTCTGAGTGAACATTTAGGGAGACTTCCCTACTTACCATCTACAACTATACATAGTTAGGCACACATATGATTCAAGCCATCATAGGAAGGGACATACTCAATGAGCAAAGATTTACTGGATTCATCCTTCTCTTAAACCCCATAGGGGAAGTCTCAAACAGTAAGAAGGCCCTTTGAGTCCACTCATGGTGTGRTCGGTTGTCACTCCTGACAGTGCATATCTTCCTGATCTGCTCCATTGTTACCTTGCAATCTCGTTGTGTGTATCTTTATTTCAATTCTTCCATTAAGATGCCAAGAACCTGGCAACACCTGGTCCAGACCCTGACCACTAGAACTCATGACAGACCCTGCACTGGTAGGGAGACAGTCATGTTTGCCCTGGGTGGAACAAGCTGAAGAGGCTTCTACCCATGAGAAGTTCTGCAGGGGAAACTCCTAAGGTAGGAGTTTCTTGACTTTCTGAAATGGTGAAAGCAGATATGTCTCAGGGGGTGGAGTCTGTGGCTTTCTTGGTCATGGGGCTGTGACAGCTGAACAGGTAAGAGGGTCTAAGGCTTGAGCACGGACCAAGAGGAAGGTGTGGTTCTGGAAATGTGGACTCAAGGTGCTTCACCAGCAAGGTCAGACTACACTCCTGGACTGCGTCTGGCTAGGCTGGCCCACGTGCAAATGAATGGTGGGATCGGAAGGAGGCTTGAAGCAGCAAAGCCTTTGAAATTTGATGTAGGTCAAGAGCAGGAGAGGGGCAGGAGTGACACTCACAGTCCTTCCTCAGAACTTTGGGGGGAAAAAGCAATGTTGGAAAGGTGACAGACCAGGACAACTGCAGAGAGGCCAGACCCAGACTGGGTTTGTTTAAGTAAGTTAGGGTCTGTGTCAGACCAACTCCAGAACTCCGGGGAGGCACGATGGGTCCTATTAAGTAGSTTTTAAGAAAACATTTGAGAGACGGGAAGAAAAATGCAGCCAGATACCGTGCTATCTGACAGGCTTGATTCATACATCATCCCCAGGGGAGCAAACTGTCTGTCTGAAGCCGGGGGACAGGATGAATAGAGGAGTTCTTGATAGAGCAGATTTTACATAGGAATAAAAGCTAATAATACATGGAAGTATCTATAGAGATTAATTTAGGAGACCCAAGGGCAGACAAGGAGAATGTAAATTTGCCAAATGTTAAATAAGAAGAACCTATTTCCCCTTGGTGTAGGCTTGTTTTTAAAGACCTATTTATTGTTACTATTTGTGTGTGTGTGTGTGTGTGTGTGTGTGTGTGTGTGTGTGTGTGTGTGCATGCATGAGTGTATGGGCACCAGGTGTGTTGAGTGTGTAGATGCATTGGATCCCGGGAGGCAGACAATTGTGAGTTACTTGACGTAGGTGTTGGGAGCAGAACTCCTAACAGCTCATTCTTCTCTCTAGCCCCACTTTCCTTTCTTTTGCTGGGTAATTTTTTTTTTTATCCAGTTTGATTAGTTTGTTAATTATTCTTAAACTAAATCTATTCTTTTACTGATAAAGACAAATTCATCTTAACTTAYTGGCATTTCCTTGTTGACAAGTAAAAAGTGATCTTTTTTTCCTTTTTCTTCTTTTATTTTATTTATTTATTTTTTTGGTTTGGTTGTTTTTGTTTTGTTTTGTTTTGTTTTTTGTTTTTTTTTTTTTGAGACAAGATTTCTCTGTGTAGCTGTGGCTTTCCAGAACTCACTCTGTAGACCAGGCTGGCCTCGAACTCACAAAGATCCTCTTGCCTCTATCTCCTGAGTGCTGGGATTAAAGGTATGCATCACCCACTACCTAGAAAAAAATGTTTTGTTTTGTTTTGTTTCTAATATTGTCCTTTGGTGGCAGCAGAAAGGGGACATCCTGGGCAGAAGAGGCATCAACTCTACAAATTCTCCAACACCCTGTCATGAATTTGGCTGCCACCGTGGTAATAGACCATTAGTCATATGTGCACTGACTGCATGCCCCTCACTTTTGACATCTCCTCTCACGGAGCAAGCACCCCAGACTTAGTGACTATCCCAAGATGGCACCAGGGAACCTAGGTGCTGTTTGATCTGGGTCAGATTTAGTCTCTGTCTCTAACTTAGTTTAGTTATTTCATTCCCAGCTTCCATTTTATGTTAGTCTTTAAAATGAAGTAAAAACGTAGAATTGGTTGTTAGAAGTTCCTGGTTCCTATGCTATGGCGTGAGAGACAACTTCCATTAGATGCTTCTAGGAGACTTCATTTGATCCAGGATTCCTGGATACCAGGGTCAATTTCTTTAGAGCAAGGTCAGATTTATTTAGCACATAAAAGTGATTATGAATAATTATAATGCTCCGTAAATGTTTACTGTTGCTCAGAAGGTAAGAACCATCATTAGCATCTTCCAGGTCTACAAAAATCTCTCTTGCAGCCAAGCTGGGGACTTGTCAAATGAGATTTACAGCTAGAGGTAAAAGGATGAGAGAGAGGGAGAGAGACCTAGAGCCCACTCACCCCTCCACCCCACACCTTGTCATCATTCTCAGCTGGGGTGGAGACCCTTGGTGGGACAGAGCTTCTTTTGTCTTGCTGATAAAAGGGAGAAATGGGCTTCATGGTCCTGGAATTGGTCAAAGACTAGGTGACTACCTGGTCTTGGGTTTGGTGTGACTTTGTGAGATTTGGTAAGTTTTGGACAGTCATCTGCCCACCCTCTTGGAACAACCGTCTCTAAGACCTTGTGGGACTTGTAGCTGGCGAGATGAACTGGTTGTGACCATCACAGTCTCAGAAAGTCTCCTGCTTCCTAACAACTTGACCAGTAGCCTTTCTAAAATGCCATGAGCAGTTCCAGTCACCACTGGGTGTTCACAAAATCATTCCTGTCATTGACAGTGGCTTCAGGTCAGATCCTAGATCTGTTGAAACAGACTCCTCATAGCACTTTGGCAACAGGTCTTTACCTTAGCTGCTGTATCTTAGATTCCTCCACGGAGCCTTTCAGAAGGCCAGGACTCAGTCTGGGCCAACTAAGTCAGAAGTAGATTCATAACCACTGCCATTTTTGAGGATATAGCTCTTAAGGACGTTCCTGGCGCTTCTGCCGTCTGGATTTGCATACAGGGCCCAGCTGGTATGGTAGTGGGGAAAAGACTGCCAGTGTTGGGAGCTGCAAGCTGTCTGAAGTCAGAGTAAACTGTGTTGAATGGATGTGTGGATACGTGTGTTAGTTTCCTGTAAGAAATGACTTAAAGGAGGAAGGAGTTATTTTGGCTCACGGTCTCAGGGCCTTTGGTTCATAATCATTGGGCTCTGTAGCTTCCAATCTGATATGATTAGGTACAACATGGTGACAGAGCATGGTTGGGCATAGCAGAGGAAAGCGACATGGTAGCCAGAGAGTAGAACAGGAGGAGGGACTGTTCAAACGCTTGTTCTCAATGACATGCTTCCTTCAAATAGACTTTGCTTTCTGCTATCTCCGAGCAATACCACCAACTACAGATTCATCAGAGGCCTCATGGTCCAATCACCGTTCAATAGCATTATCAACTGAAAAGCAAACCTTCAACACATAAATCTCTCAGGGACCACTTCATCACTAAACCAGGACAAACTCCAGGCCTTGGTTTGCTCTAGTCAGAGAGTCTAGAGATTTGGTAAGGTCTAGATGTCCTGTGTTCTTTTGGGTAGAAATATGGGGAACACAGTATCATAGATCTGGACTATTCTTCCCTTCCCAACCATCCTCCAGATCTTCTCTACACTGAACTGAAAGCACTCTCAACAGCAGTCAGGGACAGGCTGGATAGTGTGAACATCAGGTGGCCTCTGACTGGTACCCAGGAGGGAGAATGGAGAGGGCTTTCTTCAGAACAGTACAATAAGCGGTAAAGGGCAGTCCAAGGGCTTGGGGGCCAATGTGGCTGCAAGTCAAGTGTCTCTTGTATATGCTTAATACGTTTAACAAACACAGTGAAATCCAACTGTAGGACAAAGTTCCTGTGGGACAGATCTCGAAGAGAAGGTAGAGGAAAGCCAGAGAACTTTCTATAAAGAATGAGCCAATACCATCCATGAAAGAAAGAAAGAAAGAAAGAAAGAAAGAAAGAAAGAAAGAAAGAAAGAAAGGAAGGAAGGAAGAAAGGAAGGAAGGAAGGAAGGGAGGAAGGGAGGAAGGAAGGAAGAAAGAAAGAAAGAAAGAAAGAAAGAAAGGAAGGAAGGAAGGAAGGATGGAAGGAGGGAGGAAGGAAAGAAAGGTGGCTTACAAGATGGCTCAGCAGGTAAAGATGCTTGATGAACCCAGTGATGCCTCAACCCCGAGCCCACACCATGTAAATGTAGGAGAGAGACATTACAAAGATACAATAACAACAACAACAACAACAACAACAACAACAATAACACAATGATGGATACCAGGAAAGGCTTCAGGCAGAGTATCTGCTGAAGTAGAAAGCAGCCCCAGGACTGAGGTCTCAGCTTCTACAATGTTCTGGTGGGTGTGGGTGAAACATCCAGGGACGTGTGGTCAGAAGGGTGAAGCTGCCTATGTACTGTTCATTTCATACCGCTATGAACCAGAAACTCAGAGAGTGGATCATGGTGATAGGAAAAGTCATAGTAAACCTAGGGCATTGCCTGGTGCTGAGAACCAGGATGACAGGTCAGAGATGGTGCTGGCAGAGTGGCTGAAGAAGGGTCGGGCTCCCTTGCCACAGATGAGTATGGGCAGGGCTGCCCTTACCAACCGGACACCTGGCATTTCCATGGTTTCATGAAACTGAGGCACACATGGCTCCAAGCTCCACCCCGGAAGGCAGTCCCGAAAGTACCTCTCTTCCAGTATGGCTAGAGCCACCACTGCCTACCCAGTCAACATGAACACCAGACATTGTGTTGATCAGCATACTTGGTACAAGTCAGGAGATGGGAAAGCCAGCGGAAGCCAGGGTCCTTCCCAATGTAACCCTCATCTTCAGATGCTGTCTGTTCTCTATGCCATGCCGAGTCTTTTGTAAACCCTGTAATCAAATGCTAACCACTGTGCTACTGGGAAGGTGTTTGACTCCACAGTGTTAGCATCTATATGACATTAAACAAAGGGCATGACCTTGAATTGGGTGGTTGAACCGTATCCATTCAGTTGTGGGCAGAAGAGTAAACACTGCTGCTTCCTGGAGAAGCAAGCCCATCTCCAGACGGCAGCGCCAACTCCTCATGAGCTTCCGACTGCCAGCCTGCCCTACAGACTTTAGACTTGCCAGCCCCCACACTGCACGAGCCAACTCCTTAAAATAAACCTCTCTCTCTTCTTGGTTCTCTCTCT
>BDUI01008324.1:32050-42437 GCA_002335545.1 Apodemus speciosus
CAGCCAGCTATGCTGTGGTATGTGGTCAGTAGGCCTCCTGTGAGCTGTGATGCTCAGTCTTTTAGTCCTCAGTGGACCAAGTAGTGTCTTAGCCCAAAGATGCATCTTCCTTTGAATAAACTCATGTGGTCTATTTTTATGTAATGTGGGTGGTTGTGACTTAATCTTTCTTCTTCTTTTTCTTCAACAATAGTGGTTTTAACTACTTTTAGTGTGTGTGTGTGTGTGTGTGTGTGTGTGTGTGCATGCGCATGCTCTTGAGCATGGTGTGACACAAATGTGGTAGTCTGAAGATAAGTTGTGGAGTCAGTTTAATCCCTCCATCACATGGGTCCTAGAGAGCAACCTCAGGCCGTCTGGTTGGGTGGCATGTCTTCACATGAGTCCTTTGATAGAAAGCCTATCTTTCTTTGTTGATCACCCGGTTTTCCCATCTTATTAATGTTTCTTTTCATTTAAGACAAATTGCTTAATTTCATTCATBCACCCTAGTTATCTTCCTGATCTGATCAATTTGATTCTATTTTTGTTTCAATTCATGTGCTCTATGATTTGTTATTTGTGTGTAAAGGTCCTTAGGAAAGGGGCATGAAACCCATCAAGGTGACCAACGTACCTGCCTGCCTAGGAAATTTCTAGTTATGGCATCTACAGTCTTGTTTCTCTGTAACCCTGTGGGGCCTGGTCAAACTGGGGTGGTTGTCACCAAAAGTCTAGAATATGCAGGATTAATCCCTACACACAAAATGAAAAACACCTCCTCACATGGATAGGGTATGTAGAGAATAATGAATCAGGACAGACCTTTGGCTTCCTGTGGGTAGGTAGATATGAAAGCAAGGAAGGGCTGGGTTCCCACACAAAATTATGTGGATTTAACAAAATTCAAGAATATCTACTGAAAAGAGGTGAGTGGCTGGGAAAAGACCTATCGCTCAGAAAAAAAAAAAATCCCAGGTCCCTTTTGAGCATATTCCTCTAACAAAAGGACATCAGCTTCTACTAGGTACATCTATACATTGCATGACTGAAATCTGTCATTTTGGGGAGAATAAAAACTAATACAAACAATACAAGGATAATTATATATTTGTTTCTCAAGACTAAAGAGCAAATTCCAAAATTATAATTCACTAAGTTGTAATGCTGTGATCACGTGAGAGAGACTCTTGTTCCTTAACTGTCCTTCCTTAACAACCACACTTTCTGCTACTGTCCACCTTTATTCAGTTTTCCACTCCCACATTCTGAATAGCTCATCTAGCTTAAATAACAGTGAGGGGATGTGGCTGTAACTGAGGGGGATTTGTATTAGTCAGGATTCTTCTGACAGAACCAATAGGATATTCTATCCATCTATCTATCTATCTATCTATCTATCTATCTATCTATCTATCTATCTATCTATCATTTATCTATTATCTATTTGTAATTCATCTCCCCAATTATTTGTCCATTTTTCATTTACCTGCCTGTCAATCAATTGGCTAATCAGCTGATTGGTATATACAAGGGATTCACTCATATAATTGTAAAGATTTTAAAAATCCCACTCACACCATCTTCAAGCTAGAGAATCAGGGAAGCTGCTGGTATAATTCACTCTAAGGCCCAAGAATCTGGTACATTTGCTGGAAGTAGAGAATCTGGGGAGCTCCTGGTACGTGCCCTGGAGGCTGAGAATCTGGGCTGCTTCTGGTGTGTGCTGAAGTCCAAAGGCCTGAGAGGCATGCTGTCCAGAAGACAGTGGTTTTCCAAGTTCCAGAAGGGTGGGATTTGAACTCTTACCGTAGGAAGATCACTGTCAAAGTCCTGCTAGGCTGTAAGAAGTCATGGCAGGGTGGGTGAAACTAAGCAGATGCCCTTGGACATCTACCTGGCCCTTCCTATCCCTGGGTCTCCATCTTCAAAGGGAAAGGTTGAGATGACATGAGCCTGAAGGATTCTCATGAATTCTAGAACCCCAGAGCTTTCTAGGGATTGGATAGGAAGAGAAATAGTTACAGAAACTAACATTGGAAGTCTTTGGCATATAAAGCTATGGAACTGGTCAGAGGTCACCACACAATCTAGGCTTGTGATTCAGATGTAATGTATCAAAGACTAAAGCACTGATACTTAGAAACTATCCTCAAAGTTTTCATCAAAGAAGTCCCACTTCTCACACCAGAAGCCTTTATAATTACAAGACACTGTTACATAGAAAGAACTCAGAGACAGGGAAGAACACCATAGTGTTGGTTGGATCCTCATACAGTACAGATGCAGAAGCACGGTTTTGATTGCTCCTGTCTGGCCGATCAGTTCTGAGTTTGCGAGAAGGTAAGGTCACAGAGCTGAGTGTCTGGGGTGACCAATTAGGATCCTAAAATCTACCAGGGGTATATCAACTGGTGTCAGCTTTCTGGTCTTGTTTAGGCAACCACATCCAACACAGCTTCTCAGTGGGGTCCTATCACAGAGCAGCCATGTTAGACACGGGAGGCCTGGGTTGGGAGGATTAGCAACCCATCCTGGGCTCACCAGGTTGGAATGTAGCCTGCAGAGTTGCTGCTATGGTTTGCCTGTTCTAGAGAGGCATCCCTTTGCACCATCAGGGAGCTGTCACTATAGATTAGGGGAGCCTGGTCTGTTTGTTTGCTGATTCTCCTAGGGCTGAATCCAATCATGTTTGTTTACTAAAGGATTCTAACTCTGAGCTTTGGTAGTCTGGGTGGCTGAGATGGGAACTGAAACAGAAGCTATGAAAACTACCACACACTGTGACATGAATCTGGATGCTATTGTACTATTTTTTTATTGCTGTTTAATTTCCCCACATGCATATTATTATTCCAAAAACAAATCTGTTAGATAATATATTATCTAATAATATTCTCACATATTTGGTTTTAGCATGAACTTTCTTATTACTGACGTGGGTGTGATTTCATTGTTTCTAGCTAAGCCAGTTTAGAGGACCAACTTCTGAAGAACATTCTAGGTCAATTTCTCTGATCTGTTTAGTATTGTAATTGAGGGACCCAACTCTGAATTCATTTTGACATACTCATTTCTGCATTCTCTGGTTACTAGGGAGCACATAGAATCTCCCAGAAGCAGACAAAGTGAAGCCCTGTCATTCTGATCCTAGCAAGTCAGACTTGATGGTCATAGTCCTTGGATCTGTCTGACTTGACACGTCATTTCAAAGCTTGAGAGAGCTGATGGCAGGAACAAATCCTTCATACCATGCTGCCACATTTCCCACTGAGTCTCCAAGGGCCTTGTGGGCTCTACTTCTGAGTATCCCAGCAAGATTAAGATCAAAAGATCATCTGCTATTTTCTCTCGTAGCCCTTCTTTCAAGCAGAACTCATCACTGGAGGTGCTGTTGACATAAGACGGAGAGAAGGTTGGGGATGATAACAGTTATTACTGACCGTGTCTCCCGGGCACTCTTCCCTCCCCACTGTGACAGACATCACTGGCACCTGGGTAGGAAGAACCAGGCCCCAGTAATCTCCCGTAGATGCTCCCTCTGACGGTGCGATGGTATGAAGATCCAGCACAGGGGCATTGCCTCTTTGGTGAAGGGAACTTCATTCACTTTTGCCTCTGGTGTGTTAGCTGTTGACAAGATACTGAAGGTGCTCAGGGGGTGCTCATCATATTTGGGAAACTCTGGATCCCCTCTGCCCTTGGAACCTGGCCTTAGATTGGCCCTGAATGAAGAGCAAGGCCCTCCAAGGGCCACCGTCATCACTCCCCCGGATGACTACTATGCATGGGAGGAGTCAGGGTGTGGGGTCCTGTGCTGACTCTGTCATCCTGGGCCCCAGCCACGGCGGTTTCATAACAGAAGAAAGCTAAGCTTCGAGCACGTTGCTAGGCTGTGGCTATTTATTTTTATAAATGAACCCTGGCTTAATTTAGAAAGCTGCTTTTGCTTTTGCTTTCTTCTTCTTCCCAGCATCGGCTGGCTGTCTGGCGCTGTCAGAGAATCTCATTTCTGACCCAATGGGAGCTCGTGGGTGGATAGGGGCAGCAAAGAGCTTGGCAGAAGGCCGATGCCAGCCAGGCTGCATCGCAGGGAGACAGAGACACGTGGCTGTGCCACTAGTGTCCTATTCTGCTTCCCTGTGAGCTTCATTTGTGACACCTACATAGTCCTCGCTTGGAATAGCAGGGTAAAAAGCAGCCCTGACGCTCACGTCTCCTTTGATGAGCTACACACCAGCAGACAGCAGAACAGAAGGCCTTGGGAAAGAGGCTCCAGTCAGGCACCAGAACAGGTGACACCAACAGTCTCCATTCTTTGGAGGCGGCTATTTTAATAGAGCCTATTTACAGTGGCTATTTAGATGTGCAAGTATTTTGATTTGGGCCAATACGCTTAGCTGATAAATGCCATTTTTTAAAAAGCAAGTGAATCAAATGGACACTTTATACTCCATTTGCGATTCTCACTGAAGCTTGGTCTCCACTAATTGTCAACCCCTATGTTCAGGAGTCAAGGGTATATGTATGTAGTTCAGGGACAGGGGAGGGGATGGGTGGTAGAACTCCAAAATCAATGAATATTGAGAACCAGGGAATGGTTAAAACGACATAAGCACAGGGGTAATGTTCCTGTCACTCCAAGCTTATCTGGCACACAGGAACCTAGAAAGTAAAAGGAACAGAGCCAATCAGATCCGCCAGTGAGGGAAGAGATGGATGAAATGGTGAGAAAGTGGTTACAAAAGAGTCAGTGAGTGTATGTTTTGGTTTTACTTGTTCTGAGTTTGTGATATCAAAATAGCTCATCATAAAAGCTTTGTAAAAAATAACCAAGCAAATAGACCATTCAGGGGTCAGAACTTGTTTTGGTTCTTCTAGCATGTCTGACTCAGAAGCGTCTACACATTTCACTTCAGGGCTTCTTAGAGCCTCAGTTTCCCCATAAAAAGTGACCTTCCTGTTTTCCAGCCTTTTGTTCTCCTTCCAAGTGACGTGACAGGGGGTGAGCAAGCAGCTTGGAAAGCGCCCCAGGACACCCGGAGAAAGATGCTTGCATGAATGATGGATCTTCGAATAGATGAGTCCTCTCTGACTCAGTGGAGGCCGAGTGGGCATGACCGCCTTGTGACTCATCCACTCATCCCGTGTTGCCATTGGCTGGAGTGGTGGTGTGCCCTTTGACTTTGCTCTAGCAAGGGTGGCGCCTAAGTCTCTTTACGCAACTTCTGCGGATCAAGGAGCTTGAGGGGATTAGTTTTGAAGATCCGAGGATGACCGGTGTTTCAAACTGATCTGGAGTTTTACCCTACAAGGAACAGTGGTGGCCTGGTTGTGGACAATTATTGGTGTCCTTTGCCAGATTATTCTGCAGTTTGTCAAACTTGATGCCACACTTGATGCCCTGGAGGCAGTTTCAGTGTGATTAAAGGTGGAGCTAAGAGAATATTTCCTTTAGCTGATTTCTGCACGTCTAGACTAGGCTGTTCAAAAGAAGAGCCTTGCAAAATGATTCCCTGCTGACTAGGGTGAATCTTTCAAGATTCAAGCAAGACTGCAGAAAGCTGGGGCCTAGGCCTTCAGGAACAAACGCTCTGGCTCCCAGGGGGCAGGGACCGTCTTCTCAGTCCTGGACGGCTGTCAAAGACCACGCCCCACTTGGGGCATCCACTCATCCCTATTTTTATGAACAAAGGTGCCACCTACCTCGGTACATGTAGTCTTTGTTCCTGGCCCTGTTTCCTTTCTTTATTGTTGCTATGTCTTTGCCTTTTGAAGTTCTTCTGGATTCTTTCCTCAGGCATCCTGTTTGGATCCCCCTCCCCCGTGTTGACATATAAGAGCCAAGAACAGCCTTGTTCCCGCAGGAGGCTAGCATTTGGCTCAGAAGAAAGAGAGGGAAGTGGCTTCTCTCCTTGACTGCTCTTTAGGTTGATGTGGGGATTTATTCTGAGAGCAGTTTGGCATCTCCCTCAAGCCCTTCCCCTACCAACAATGGGTTTATATCCACTTTGCCTTTATTTTTATCTAACTAGGTGATGAGAGATTTTCTTTCTGATTCTGCACAGACAGGGCTCAGCATCCCTAACAACCTTGCCTGGGCCCACAGTGCCATAAACCTCGCCAGATCAGACAGTTTTTGAAGGTTTGGGCATTGTCTTCATCCTTCGGGCTTCCCTCGTCATGAGCGCATGCCTGGTTTAGCTGGAGACAGATGCTAATCACTTGTATCTCTGAAGACACCGGTGACACATGCTAACCACATGGCTGGTACCCTCCTCGTTTCCTAGTAATAGTTCAGGGAAGGTGTGCTGCTTCTGTCACCACTGTGTGTGGCAAGTTCAGAAACTGTTGCTTGTCAGAGTCCAGAGGGACCAGCACACACTAGGAAGTGGGAAAGCCCGCTCTGGGGGCAAGTGGATTTCTCGTGTGCTTCAGAGTGATCCCGTCCCCCCACTCATTCTGACCCGACATCGTTAACAGAGGTCTGGTGTCTTTTAGGCTAGAGGATGTTCTGTGGACAGAGTGATGGGCAGGGTAACCCGACGCCTCCCAGATATCAACAAGAGCCAGTGGGGGATAGAAAGTGAAACTTTGAAAAGTGACCGGAAAGATTCCTGTCTAGGACCTGAAACTAATGCCTGAGTCCAGGGGTGGGCAGGAGAAGGCTCTGTGAGGAACACCCCTTAGGGGTGCAAGTGCTTCTGGGTATATAAACTCAGTCTTAGGGGGAAAGTGCATTTCTGGAAGGTTCGTTAACATTCTTAGCATCATCTAAGCAAAATGCTCCAATTTGACACCAGACACGTCTAAATTCCTGGATTCTGCCGCATAGCTTGCGCTTGTCTTTGTTCCTCTTTATTCTACCTTAAGCTCGAGCAGCCAGTGGGCAGGGTCGGAAGCTGGCAAGGATTTTCACCAGAGACGTTAGATGCCCTGAGGCTCTTTCCACTTGTTCCTGTGGCAAAGCAAAGCTGCCTTGCCCAGCATGGCTGAAGTCACCTGGGGGCTCCAGGTTTAAGGCTGTAGCTGGGGAGTGCAAAAGAGAGAATTGTCTGAATTGTGTACCTGCGTCTGTGCATGCATGCGTGCTGGAGCACACACAGACACACAGACAGACACACAGACACACAGACACACACACACACAGACAGACAGACAGACAGACACACACACACACACACACACACACACGCACGCACGCACACACACACACGTCCAGACATAGGAATGAGGTGAAGCTGTCGCAGCTGTGGTGGCTGGGACAGATTGATCTATTGGAGCAGACCCCTCTGGATCTCATGAGCAGCTTCTGCACCCAGTCAGGTAGCACTCTGGCCCGTCCCGGGGTTTGCTGAGCCCTTTTAATGCAGGATGAACCCTTAGCTAATGATGTACCACTGAGGGATGGTACAGGTGAAACGTAGTCCGCTTTCCTGATGATCAATACCTTAGAAATGTGTTTGACTGGACCTCTAAGGGGGTTTCCTCTGGGAGTGAGCCTCAGTTGCTTTCACAGACACGCCATTTCTTAGCTTCGCTGTCTTCTATCTTGCTTTCTTTCCTCTTCTCTCCGTGTTTCTTGAGATCATTGCCTAACCCCCTCCCTGCCAGAGTCACATTTTAGAACTGAAACTACAAGAAGGGCCCACTTCCCGCTTTCCTGAGCATTTCACAAGGCTGTGCGGCCTTCTAGCGGGATCTTTGAGATCTCGCTTGCCCTGGGCGTGCCCGACGATCTAACTGGCTCTTGATGCGGCAGTGGGAGACTCCTCCAGAGCCCTCGAAGGTGGAGGTGGAGCGCAGTGGGGCGGGGTCCAGCTCCTGTGTCCCCGGCTTCCGGCAGCCTGCAGATTGGACTGGAAACAGGCARACACAAGAACGCGAACTTGTGTTTCTAGCATTTTGTAACCTGCCTCCCACAAACCAAAAGGCACCCTCCCCCTCCCCTTTCCTCCCTGTCTTGTTCTTGACATTTTAAACATGGTGAGTATTCAGCTGATTTCGCACTTCCGACACCTCCCTCTTGTGTTGGCTTTTCGTCCTTCCAGATCTGATAATCCCAGTCATCTGTTCCACCCAGAGCCCACTGGGGCTTCCTTTCTGAAGGCCACACTTGCTGCCCCCGACTTTGAGCACGTCTACCTTTTTGTCTTGTGCTCCAGTCCAGTCCCCCGTATCCCTTCCCGACTGCTGGAGCAGGGCTGGGCGAGCTGGGCTGAGGTTTTCCTGCCCACCCTAGGCAAACAAAACCAAACCCCCAAAACAGTGCTGTTCCCCCTTCCTCCCCGCCCATTCTGCTCTCTCTGAGACAGTGTGCAAGCGGCCCTCATTCCCAGTCCTTCTGTGGGATCTGGCCAAAGCTGAATGTCTTGTTCGGTTTTCTGCTTACAGTAAAAAACAAGCAGCAATAATCTCTCCCTGCTGGTCCTGTCTTGATTATGGGCCACAACTGAAGTGCTGGTGCGGCTCCCTGGCTTCAGAGTCTGGGATGGACTGCGCAGTCCACACTCAGAGAAACACAGAGGCTGGGCCAGTCTGTCCACACTGGTTCCAGCCAGCCAGGGAGCAGAGGAKAAGCCAAGCTTTCTAGAGCCAGAGTGGCAGATGCTAAGCAGGGCCTGGAACTGTTTGCAGGGAGAGAAAAAGTCAACAGGAGGGAGAGGAAAGGAGGAGAAAGCAGAGAGGGTAGGAGGGTGGGAGAGAAGGAAAAGACATGCATAGAGGGTAATTACACCGCAGAGTGGCCATTGCCACCTATAAATCTTTGAGAGGCACCAAAGCCATTTGTCACTCAATCCTGTTTGAATTGGAGGTGGCTTTAGTGGATGGGATTTGCTGGCTGAAATCCTCTGTGCAAACTGGGGGAATGTGTGGGTGATGCCTCCTCTCCTGAAGGCTCCTGACTGAGGGAGAGGGAAAAAAAAACTTTTATCTTCAAGCGCTTGCCTGGTTTCTTGTCTTTGTTCTCTGCTGAGCGCTAGCTTGGGGCAAAACCTTCTGTTTCTTTGAACAGAGCCAGTACAAGAGAACTTTACCGGATGCACCGGTCCATGGGTGTTCAAAGTTCCTACCGAAAGCCCTTAAGCCTCACAGTTCTCGCCTAAGAAGTGGGGATTCACTTTTACGATGAATTTTAATTTGTTTATGTCACTTTTAAGTCATACACTGGATGGAAAGCCTGGGGGATAGAAGAGATCATCACAGAATATAAACAGACAAGGTTAGAGTTCCGGAAAAATTGGGGGAGAATGCCAACCAAGCTGAATGGGATCAGCTACCCTAGGCCCAGACTAAGAGGCTCAGAGAATATCCAAGCATTTGCCCCTCTATGCACCAGGCCTCAGGGGTTCTGGTCCCTTCCTTAGTTCGAACCATTCCACAGCAAGATGCTCTCAGGGCCAAGAGGTCTGAGAAAGTTTGAACCAGAGGAGGTCCCTGGGTCCTCCCTCCTGTAGCTCCCTGGGGGTGTGCTTGTGGCGTCTGTATGTTTCCCTCACAAAGGTCTGGAGACAGAAAATGGGCACTTGGCATCTAATAAATTGTCAGTTCCACCACCACTTTTGCTGGCCTCCTCCTGACACTTCTCCATCCCGACTGGAGCAATAATTATCCTTTAATTGGACAGGCGTCTTGCTTAGGAAATTATGGCAGCAATGAAAAGCTGTCGCCTGTTGTTCGTTCTGAATGCTGATTTGAGATGAATCGTGCCCCAGTTGTACCCAGGGGTCCATTCGGAAGATGGAGCACATCCATGTCTAATTCCCACCCCCTCAATGAAGCCGAGCTTTGGGGGGGGGGCCCGGGATGGGGTACTACAGCACATTCTTTGCTTTTCTCTTGGTCCGACAGCTGCCTCTGACTTTGAGATGCTCTAATCAGTCTTTCCCTAAACAGAGAGCCTTGCCCTGGGGTCCCCACACATTTGTCAGCAGTGCATGGAAACCGACTGCAGGGCGGAGTGAGTGCACCTAAGATTCTAACCTCTGACCACAGATGTCATCAGCTCCCTTTCAAAGCACAGATGTGGATAAATATCCCAAACCACAGACATGAGTACACACCCCCTGTGCACCCGGGGCTCCGTACTAGATGCTAAGCCAGCTTTGAGCAGCTTAATTCCTGCAGAGTGAGGATGAATACCAGTTTTGAGTGCAAGGCACAGCACATGCTCAGAGCTGTGGGGTAAGGTRTAGGGTGTGCTCCTGAAGGTCCATTCAGATGGTATTAAATGAGGAACTTGTGAGCACACTATTTCAGTGTGAGCTGGAGGTCAGGTTTGAAGGTGCAGAACCAAACTAATCACATACAGATTTTAATTTGTATTGTGTTTTATTGATTTTAATCCCTCCTGTGAGAGAGAGAGAGAGAGAGAGAGAGAGAGAGAGAGAGAGAGAGAGAGAGAGAG
>BDUI01008326.1:14154-46357 GCA_002335545.1 Apodemus speciosus
CTTGGGGAGGAGTCCCTAACCAGGGTGTCTGCTGTCCTTTCTGGGAACTCACAGCTCACGGCTTCCTCTCTTCAAAGACTGGAAAGTATGTCTTCTCTTCACTGGGAAAAATGTAACAGGAGAATCTGGGGGAAGCCTCTGGCTGAACGTTATGCAAAGTCTCTYGTTTAATGCCTCTGAGAGATGAAATCCAAGTTTCTTTCTAAAATTGGCTCCTATACATTGTCACTTCAGCTGTTTTACCCACTCTGTTCCCCTGTTTTATTCCTGTTTTAGTTGTTGAAGTATTTTAATGGTATTTTTTGGAGGGGGGAATACTTGTATCTTATCATGTTTCATTTCGAAGAAAGGTTGCAACAGGGGTTTTTTTTTGCTTTTGCTTTTTAATTTATTATTCTATTTTATATGTGTGGGTATTTTGCCTACATGTATGTCTGTGCACCTTGTGCCTGGCTAGTACCTGCCAAAGCCCGAAGAGGGTCTCAGATCGCTGGGGAAAGGAGTTACAGATGGTTGTGTGTGCCATGTGGGTGCTGAAATCAAACCTTTTAGATCCTCTACCGAACCATCGCTCGAGCGCCCTCTCCCCGCCCCAATTTTAGCAGTTTTAATTGGAAAAGATTTGATGGGGGAGGTAGGCGGATTCTGGGTGATCTTGGGGCTGGCTTTTAGAATAATAACTTCATTTTTGTTCTTTTACGTGTGTGTGTGTGTGTGTGTGTGTGTGAACCATTTGAGGAATCCACTCTGTGTTTCCACCCTGTGGGTCCTGGGAATCAAGCATCCTGCCCATTAGCTGTGACAGCACATACCTTTGCTGAGTCATCTTGTCAAGGAATAATCCCCTCCTCGCTCTCTCTAGCCAGCTGACACTGCTACCTTCTCACACACTGGAGCGTGCTCTCTGAGCTCACCGCCATGTCCCACCCTCACCCTTGCCACCTCACCTTTCTTCCTTTGCCCTTCCTCCTGGGTTTGCAGAAGCTTTTTGAAGGGAAGAAATGAACTCATAAGCTCGTTCTTGATTTCACCCCTGGGATCTCTGCTCCCTCCCTACATTTAGAGTCCAGCTGAATAACTTTCTTAAAGAAGACGAGCGTCCTGTGTTCTGCCCCAGGACAGCAAACCCAGCCTGCCTATCTCTTCAAATGTCCTCCTCAGATGGAGGACGGTCAGTCAGTAACAAATAACAAAAGCGGAGCTCGAGCCACTTAAGCAGTAGGGATAGCTCCAGTTCTGGTCACTGAAGCTCTGAGTTGGGGTGAGGACACAGAGGCCATGCACAGAGCCTGTCTCAGGGCGCTCTTCCCCTGGGGAGCAAGATGGCCATGCAGGTCCAGCCACATCAGAATGATGACATCATAATTGATGGCTATATAAATATATAGTCAAAAAACTATAGAAAAATAAAGACATCATAATCGATGGTTTACAGGAGGAGAGTGAACCCGGGCTGTGTCCCGGGAGACGCCATGGTCTGTGGACTTTGAGGGATGCAACACTTGAACTAAATCAGAATTCTGTCAAGAAGGAAAGAGGAGAGATGGGTGTCGGGTGAGCTAGGAGCAGCACCCACTGGAGATAGTTCCTTAATGTAAAGTAACGGCTTGTCTTTGAGGAGAATAAGGAAAGAGTTTATTCTGAGTCAAAGATGAGTGACGGTGGCCTAGGAATATGGATTCAGATTACCTCTACATGACATCGTTGACTGCAAAGAGGTTGCATGAACTTTCCTAGGCACAGAACCAAGTCATAAGTCAAGAGGCTAACCAATGACATCTATCGGTGCGAGTTCCCGGCAGGCACGTTCTGGGGATGCAGAATAAAATCTCYGCTGTAGGGTTCAGATACTATCTAAACTCCATTCTGGGCTCTGGGGTGGTCTGTGGTGCTCAGTGCTCATCCCGTAAGTTTTCTCTGTCTTGTCTGACATGGGAGGCCAGGAGCAGAAGTAGAGTAGATGGCTTTTGAAAGGGGCTAAAAGGGAGTGGGGCAGCATTTGGGATGTAAATAAATAAATAAATAATTAATAATAAAAAAAAAGAGAAAAAAAGGGGACTAAAGATACCCAACTGACCTGAAAACTCTGTTTCTCTACAGCCACGTTTTCTTCATGCAGACAGAGCTCTTCAGAGGGGTTTGGTTCACATGTTCTAGATTCTTCTTCTTGGTGGCTATCTTCTGAGTCATGTTGAAATCAGCTTTAAGGATGAAAGCAATCTGAATAGGTACACGAGGATGTGGGAATTATCGGTTGTGCAAGCACGTAAAGATTCCTTCCTGTAGTTTTCTTTTCTTTTGTAGAACACAGTCTTTTGTAGTCCAGACTGACCTGAACTATAGAAGTCAGCATATTGGGAAGGGTGATCCTGAGCTCACAATTCTCCCGCCTTTACCTGCTAAGTGCTGGGATTATATGTACTCACTCATTCACATATACTCACTCACTCATTCATTCATTCATTCAGATTCTTACTTTGCAGCACAGGCTGGCCTCAAACTCTCAATCCTCTGGACCATACTTTTTCAGTTTTTTGAGTGCTGGAATCACAGGTTGTGTCACTATACCCATTTGATAAGGATTTATGAAGCCCGTGGCTGTCCATTGGAGAGGGCACTATGACCTGCAGAACCATCCGCTTCACTTCAGAACGTGAGTCATCTGGCCTTGCTTGTTCCGTGAAAACAAGCCACATCACTATCATCTGTCTCATCTTAAACTTATCCAATTTACCTTAATTAAGTTTCCTCAGTAGATTTTCTTATGAAGAAGATAATGTTCAGACTGTCCAAAGTCTAATCTTCGTATCAATTAAATATTAAATGTTGTTTCTCTCCTTCTAAATGAATAACTAGTTACTCAGTTCCCTCAAGCAACTTCTTCAAAAGTTTGGTGAAATCAGTTTGCCAAGGCCTGGTCAGTCCTTGTCGGCTGAGGACATTTGGGTTCCTCAAGTTGAGAAACTGGACAGACCCGGGAGACAAAATATGTCAGCACACCCAGATCTGTAAAAAATCCACGTCACATCCTGACTGCAATTGTGACCCATGGCGTGAGGTTTCAATGACCACAACAAAGTGACCTGCTAAGAGGACCTTTTCTAAAGATTGCTCTTCTTCAACCCGTTGTACAGCCTACTAAGGTATCGATCAGTGGGGTTGAGGGATAATAAGAGACATTTAGTATTGTTCAGGTATAACACATTATTGTATGTTGTTTTTTTTGTTACTGTGATAGATTGCCAGATGCAAACAATTTAAACAAATTTAATTAAAGCCGAAATTTATTCCAGCTCATGGTTTCCGAAGGTTTGTTTTGTGATTGTCCTCCTGCCTCTGTGTCTCTGGGCCTGGAGTGAGGCAGAACCTCAAGACAGTGAAAGTTTGTATCAGAAACAGTTCATACTATGGCAGAAAGGAAGGAGAGAGGAGGGAGGAGGGAGGAGGGAGAGAGACAGAATGAGCAAGTGAGTGAGGAGGTGGGGAGGAGGGAGAGCAAGCACCTAAGGACCCATTCCCAGTGACCTAGCCTCCAGCAAGGGCTCATCCCAGGTTTCTACAGTCTTTTAAAATAACACCACTAGTTAGGGACCAAGCCTCAAATCATGGAGGCTGTGGAGGAGGGTTTGTATTCAAACCCTCATAAGGTTTCAAAGGAGTGTGGTCAGAGTTGCAGTAGCCTGCTGTGGGTAGAACTCGGTCCGTGACCTAACCCCACTGCAAAAAGCTTGGCAGCCTCGGAAGGGCACCTGGAGGTGCAGTGGCGTGTTGCTGTCCCCAGAGAGAGTTTATCCATCACTCTTGCACCGGTGCCRTGCAGAAGCAGGAAGAACAGCATGAACACATGCTCTCATATTATTAGAACTTCTGGGTTTGACAGAAAAAAATGTTTTGTAAATAGAAATTCAATTTGCTTATATAACAGAACTGCTGTCATTTTAGGTTCAGCTAGATCCAGCTGCTCAGCAAAGGTCCCCAGGGTGTATCTTCTGCACGGCCCAGCTCATTCCTGCTTATACATAGGCATATCCCCCCCCCCCAGCCCCTTGACAGCTCCAGGGGAAGGAGAACAAGTCTGATTTAGTATTTAAAAAAAATCAACCCCAAAGTCAGCTCTGGTTGGCGGTAGTCACATGCCCTTTCCGAAATCACTTGGGTAGGGAGTAAGGGTCACTGACAGACTTGTTCTTTTTGCCCAGAATTATGGGCACATTCAGCTATTACCACCGAGTGGTTTTGCATCCTTGTGCAGTTGCTTGCAGGAGACGCCATGATAGGTATGCAGGGTGACATGTAGACAGGAAGCCATGGTTCTTGTCCTCCAGGTGTGTATAAGCTTTGACTGGGGGAGGGGTGGGGCGAGGGGGGAGCCGGTTAGGGTCTGACTTCATTGCTCAGTCAAAGGGGCTTGTTGGAAATGGGGGTGTTTGAGAATGGAGACCTGGGCTCAAGGCCTTGGATTTTGGCTGTCCTAAGAGATACTGCACACGTGACTGTGGAGCAGATGTGTGGATTATGACTTGGTACCAACCAAGAGCTTGTTCTGCGTCATGTGACTTATGTCAGTGTATTATGGTAGCCTGATCTGTGTATCCATTAAACCCATAACCAGATGGGTAGAGATGACAGAGCTGGCAGGTACAGTGATGGCCTGTGGGCTCTGCTTTTTGCATATAACTCATCCCAGTAATACCCCTATGGACACCAAAGTCAGAAAGGGAGTTCCCCGCCTTGGCCCAAAACAGGACCACCTTTGCAAGCCCCCCAGCAAGAATATGGCATCCTTGTGCTACGTTGCCTAAACCAACCCTGAAGCCTCTGGATTAGCTCTGACTGGTATCTTCTCGTTGGACATCAAATGAGCCTGAGCTGCTAGTTTCTCGGAGAGCATCAGACTGCTTACAAGGTGACTAAATGCATCCAGATCCAGGTGAAGGCTCTGTTGGCCTTTTACCCAGATCCTAAGGGAATACATGTAGGCGTATTATTTGTAAATGCTATTACTATTGTGTGTATGTATGTGTGTTTGTGCATGTGTATGTGTAAGACCCGAAGAAAAACAACACGGGGTGCCCAGTACCCCATGCCTCGGAAGGCAACATCCAAATCACTCGCGAGAAACGGTCTTTATGCAACCGCAAGAGGATTTTTATTCCAGAGGCTCTGGGGCTCACAGCCATACACCATGCAGGGATAGGGGACTGTGAGCCCCGAGTGCAGAATCGGAACAGCTTTTATAGGTCTACAACAAAACCCGCGCATCACAGCCAATCATTCTTTAGCATCGAGAGCCCACGTAGTGCGAGCCAATTGATTTGTACCACTCCATAGCTTCTAAGCCAATCAGTTTTCTATAGAAGCCAGATAGCAACTAGTTAGCTCATTTCCACTTACGGGGCCAGGGTCACGTACAGGGTCATTTTAAGAGTTAGGCATGGGGGATTTTTAGCCTGTAATTCTCATCCTTTCATATGGATGATGATAATGTGTGTGTGTGTGTGTGTGTGTGTGTAGAGGTCAGAGAACAACTTTTGGGAGTTGATTCCTTCCTTCTAGAGTAGGTTGCAGGGAGTGAGTCCAAACTGTCGGGGCTACATGGCAAGCACATATGTGCACTGAGCTGTCTTACTGGTCCATGTAAGCGGTTATGCTGTTTTATTATATGTGTATGTTTTGCTTATATGTGTCTATGTTCATCCCATGCACGCCTGGTGCCTACTCACATAAAAAGGTACCGGATCTTCTGGGACTTGAGTTATAGATGATTGTGAGCATCCAGGTGGTGCTGGAAACCAAACCTCAGCAAGGTCCTCAGCGAGAGCAACGGTTACTCTTAACCACTGAGCCCTGTTACTATTTCTTATTTGTGTGTGTGTGTGTGTGTGTGTGTGTGTTAGATGCCCTGGAGTTAGAGTTAGGGAACTGACCCAGGGGGTCCCCTGGAAGAACAGCTCTTTTCCTCTAAGCTAGAGCCTTCAGCTCCCATGAGTGTGTTTTAAGGAAAACTATTGCTAAGATAATGTCTGTTATGTTGGACAATCTAATAATAGATAATTTGCATTGTCTAAGCTGGAAGCTGTAGTGGGGTCCCTGGAGGTTGCCCTACACTAGATCCACCTGGCTTTCATGCCTTTTCTTCCTCAGTTGGGGCTCTAGGCTACACACCCTGTGTCCACTGAGAGGAGGCTCTTTGAATGCGATAAGCATGCTACAGGAGAGAACAAAGGCGTACTTAGCAGGGCGCATCCTAAGTGCCAGTGTGGAGCCAGAGCTGTCCTCCCCCGGGGAGTCATCAGCACAAAGTCCAGGGGCTTCCGCAAGTGCTCCTGGGAGCTGAAGACGTCCGTTCCTATTCACACACTTGCTCCTGTGCAAGTGGCTGATATAGGTTTGTAGCTCCCACATATTTGTTTTTAAAGCTCATTTTAGATTTATTGTATGTGCGTGAGTGCTTTTCCTGCACAGATGCATTTGCACCTTCATGAGGCATTGTATTCCCTGGAACTAGAGTTATGGATAGCTGGAGCTACTGTCGGGTGCTGGGAACCGAACCCTGGTTCTCCGGAAGAGCAGCTGGTGCCCTTAACTGCTGAGCTGTCTCTCAAGCCCCTATTCCCACTGATTTCATTATTTTTCCTGCAGAAGTTGTTTACCACAGACAGATGCATTCAGAATATCTGCCCTGTTTGTCTTCAAGTCAGGGTTTAGAACAGGGAGAGGGGTTGTCCTTTCAGATCCCTGGGCACTGGAGCACTCAGGGTAAAGGGCTGGGCCACAGTCACAGAGCCTCTGAAGCCTGAATTATAACCACAAGCCACCCAAAACTCATAGCTGTCTTAACTGGAGAGGATGTGGGGGAGGGGAGGAAGAAACAGAATTTGTATCAGACCTTTTGCAGAAACGTTTACTAGCTAGAGGTTTCTAGATAACAGGAAATAGCTTTTATGTTGCTTGTGCACTTTCCCTGGGGACTTTGGTGGCGTGTCCTTACCTCAGCTACACATTTGACAGGAAGAGGTCTAAGGTTCTAGTTTGTAATACTATTTTCTCCCTTTGTGTTTTTCACAGGATTAGGATCTTTCGAAGAAGCCAGCACCCTTTGGTGCCTGTTAGCTGACTATTTGTGTTTCYCTCATTAGCTTCTAAGCTTGCAGAGTGTGTACCTTTATAACTGTAGCAGCGATGCGAATGCCCACAGCTACCAGAGTGTGAATGCTTTCTTTCAGAGCAGTCTGCACCCATTCACTTTAGGAGTCCCGCTGGGTCTCTTGGAAGCCTCCCTAAAGGCCCCACTGTCAACTTTTTGACAGCCCTTGGAGGTCTAGAGGATGAGGAAGGCAACACAGGAGAATGTAATTTGACAAGGGCAGATTCTTTTCTAGAATTTTCCAGCACAGCCCAGGGCCTCCGGCTAAGTGATAGCAGCCTAATAAACCAGATAGATGCTTTTTCTAGTGCCACAAAGTCCTCAGATAGGTGTTGGGCTCACTCTATATTTGTCCCAGGCCCTGTCTGGGGAGGGGAACAAGGCAGTGCTGCCCATCTGTCCATCCATCCATCCATCCATCCATCCATCCATCCATCCACTTGTCTGTCCACCCATCCACCCACCTATCCATCCATCCACCCACCCACCCACCTGTCCATCCATCCATCCNCCATCCATCCATCCACTTGTCTGTCCACCCATCCACCCACCTATCCATCCATCCACCCACCCACCCACCTGTCCATCCATCCATCCATCCATCCATCCATCCATCCATCTATCCACCCACCTGCCTACCCATCCATACATCCATCCACTGCTCCCCCCTTCCCCCCTTATCCCAGTATTGGAACACTGAGGAGGCTAACCAAGGCCCAGTCCTTACTATTGCTTCAGCTAAGGGGTTAATGAAGTCAAACAGGTTCAAAGAGTAGGAGTAAGGGAAATCCACAGAGGAGTTCTGCAAGCACATTTTGGGAGCAGTTGGAAGGAGATAATGACAGCCAAATGAGGCTGCATTTGCCTGGTGCAAGTGAGATTTTGCTCAGCGATTACTAAAAGGTCTTTCAGGTACCATAAGGCATTGGAGACAAAACCTGCTTTCCTCAGGGTGGGAGGGGGGGCCAGGAATTGAAGGAAAGTGAGGAATAAATGAAAATGACTGTCTCAAAGTCTGCACAGGACTATGCTAATTGTATGTAAACCAGATGCAAATGAAGCCAGGACCTCATTTTCTCCTGCCCTGTGGCCCTGAGTGTGATATGTGATATTATGATAATGTAGTTATTGGTTTTCATCCACGGTTTCTTCTTCATAATTCTGAAGGACCTTGTCTATTAATGGTTTGATAACACCTTACTTGGGACAGGTCCAACCCCACAAGATGAAGGGAGGGGTGCAGTAGAGAGGCTGTGCTGGGCTTTCCTGCTCAGTCTGTGAGCATTTATGCATACTTGATGAAGACCCCATAAAATCCCCAAAAGACAGGGTTTGGAGAGCTTCTGGATAGCTCAGCAAGAGTAGTCTTATAGGTCGGTGTGCCTGGAGAGCCATGGAAGCCTGTGCTTCACTCCTGAGAGCAAAACCCAAGAGGAACCAAGAGAAAGAGAGTAGGGCAGAAATGTCCCCTTCAGGAATGTGTCCTCAATGACATTAAGTCTCCCAGTAGGTCCCATCTCTTAAAGTCTATCACCTTCCAAGAGGAAGGGACCTGAAGAGATACTTCAGATCCAAACTATAGCTCCCAACTTAAAGCCATCTGGTCAGAAGCACAAATAAAATGACCTGGGGGGTGGGACTGGAGAGATGGCTCAGCATCGAGGACACTTGCTGCTCTTGTAGGGAACCTGTAGGGAACCTGTAGGGAACCTGGTTTGCTTCCGCGTGCCCACACGGAAGCTCCTGATCATCTGTAATCCCAGGCAAAATGATACACTCTTCCGGCCTCCATGAGTATTAGGCACACACATGGTATGCATACACACAGGCAGGCAAAGCATACATGTAAAATTAAAATGTACATACATATGCATAACCATAATTAATGAAAAAACAGGCCTTGAATTTGAAGGAGAGCAAGGAGGAATATACAGAAGGGACTGGAGGGAGGAAAGAAGGCAGGTGTGGTGGTTTGAATATGCTTGGCCCAGGAAGTAGCACTGTTAGGAGGTGTGGCCTTGTTAGAATAGGTGTGGCCTTATTGGAGGAAGTATGACACTGGGGGGGTGGGCTTTGGGACCCTCCTCCTAGCTGCCTGGAAGTCAGTCTTCTTCTGGTTCCCTTTGGAACAAGATGTGGAACTCTCAGCTCCTTCTCCAGGGCCACGCCAGCCTGGATGCTGCCACATTTCCCACCTTGATGCTAATGGATTGAACCTCTGAACCTGTAAGCCAGCTCCAATTAAATGTTGTCCTTTATAAGAATTGCCTTGGTCTTGGTGTCTGTTCACAGCAATGGAAACCACACCTAAGAGAGTAGAAAAAAATGATGTGATTACATTGTAATCTCAAAAAAAAGAAGCAATAAAAGTTTCTTTAAAATCTTTAAAATATGACTTGGGGAATAGTGTTATCGGAGGTGGGGAGGGGTTGTTTGATGGATCAAGCCCTCAACTTGTGGGATCTGACACTATCTCCAGGCAGACAGAGTCAGAGCCAGACTGGGTTAGATAGAGACGCCCACGGAGAGCCTGCTGCAGAAATGATGGCTTGCCTGCTGGTGGGAAGACATGATTGAATGTCTGAGGTCACAGAAGGGATCTGCGTGGGAAGTGTACGGTAAGAGAAATGGAGGCTGACTTCAGGTTGGTTTCCTTTCATGTAAGTACACCAGGGAAAGTCAAGGAAAGATTCAGAAGCCCTGAGTATCTGGCAGGGATGGGGAGGGCAGCTGAAGGATCATGGGTAACTGGGATTTGCCATTGGCAGCCACAACTAAGTCATCATCTGAGCTGAGGTAGCTCCCCAGTAGACTCTATTTTGGAGTCAGTGAGGCCTACCTTAGTTCTGATCTGCTTCCCCCCTGGACAGAGCTGACCTTGCAGATGGTGGACCAGGGCTTGGCTCTAAGGTTTATTCTTGCTATTCAGTTATAGCCTGTTCCCAGGAGCTTTGGGGTCCTGCCTGTCAGCTACTGACACTCAGCTAGTCAGGACTGTCCCTTCTCTGATCCTCCACCTCTCAGCTAGAGATCAGTGAGTCACTCCTTTCTGATGGGGACAGATGCTGCCTCCTCCCAGCCCCCTCCCACCCATCTTTCTGAAGTCATTAGAGTATCAAGTTGGGCATAAGACACCAAGAAGTTCTTGGATAAGCTGTTATTACATTGTCTTTGTCAACCTCTTGTCTGCAAAGCACTTCCAGGTAATAATAAAGACAGCGGTAATAATTTATACTGGAGAGGGCTTCTGCTTTCAGGGTTCTTCTAACCTCTAGTGTCTCATTTTTACAGTCAGACGATTCTGCCAAGCAGAGGCAAATATTCATTGGGAAGGGAGCGGGGAGCTCTGGAGTTTGTAGCATCGCTGATACGGTGCTGGAGTTTTTTTTAAATGCTCCCTTTAAACCTACCTGGATCTCCATCTGGACACCAGAACACCTCGCACCTGACATCAAGGTTTCATTCAACATTTGTCAGATGTTGAAAACGAGAGTTGGGGCTGGCTGGGCGGCTCAGCGAGTAGAGGTGCTTGCTTTGCCTGTTGTCCTGAGTCCAAATCCTGGAAGCCATGAGAGATGGAAGGAGAACTGGCCCCACGAAGTTGTCCTCTGAGCTCCACAGGAGCGCCATGGCACGAACACGTGTGTGCACACAAACATACTAATAAACAAGGTTTTTGTTTTTTGTTTTTAAAGATTTTTTTTATGTATATGAGTACACTGTAGCTGTCCAGATGGTTGTGAGCCTTCATGTGGTTGCTGGGAATTGAATTTAGAACCTCTGCTCACTCTAGTCGGCCCCGCACCGGGTTAACCTTGCTTGCTCAGTCCCTGCTCGCTCTGGCCCAAAGATTTCTTTATTATTATAAGTAAGTACACTGTAGCTGTCTTTAGATGCACCAGGAGAGGGYRTCAGATCTCATTGCGGATGGTTGTGAGCCACCATGTGGTTGCTGGGATTTGAACTCAGGACCTTCGGAAGAGCAGTCAGTGCTCTTAACCACTGAGCCATCTCTCCAGTTCCTTGTTTTTTGTTTTTAAAGAAAGCGCTAGTCAGAACCATGAAATGTTTTTGTCCCACCTCTTCACCCCTTTCCCTTCCTTCTGTTTTTCCTTCCTTGGYAAACAGGCAGGTATAAATGAATGGTAAAAGCCACCTGACCCCACCTGTGCCATGTAACCTGGGGTGTCTGAGGAAGACAGACGAAATGGTTCAATAAACCAAGAGTGTCTTCCTTTTTGTCCCTCTTGCAGGGCCTTTGGAGGCTCCGGTTTATAATCCCCCATCGGGCTACCAGTCACTGCGTTCTTTATTATTTCATCCTGTGAGTGTTCTCCAGAGCGCTCCCTTCATTATCTTCCCACAGAATGCCTCCCTCAGCGGGCCCAGCCATTTCCTCTCCTCTCCACCTGACACGTAGAATCCCGCAGCCTAGATTTATGTGTGCGTCCCTTGTACACACGCCCACAGGAAGGTGCCAGTGGAAAAGTGTGTTCCAGGTGTTTCGCAGGCAAACCCAGCTGCATCCTAATGGCTGCTCAGCCAACAGCAGTGCCAAGAGCTTGTGTTGGTGACAAACCTAGGGGCTCACGCTTGCCCTGCGGCATGCCCCCAGTCCCGAGTCCATTTTGATGTTAGCACCCATCCCCCACCCCATGAATAGGTGGATTCCAGCCGGCTTGTTGACAAAGGTCTATAATTCCAGATACTCCAGAGGACAGCAAATTCAAGACCTGCCTGGGCTACAAGGTGAGTTCAAGGCCAGTTTGAGAGACTTACTGAGGGCTTGTCTTAAGAGAGCTGAGATATGTCCCCTCAAGAGATATGTCCCTTCTGCCACACACCCAACAACTCAGTAGTGGTGGAACATTTTGCCCTAAAGAGAAACGGCAATCCCAAGGGGTGTGTGTGTGTGTGTGTGTGTGTGTGTGTGTGTTAACTTGGTGAGCATATTTTTGTCTTTTCTGATCCACAGGCAGCTGCTCTGCTGAGAACTTTGTTTATCCTGTTTTCTCCACTGGTTACCAAATATACACTTCATGCAATACACTGTTTTGTCTTTGTTTAAAGCTGTTCCAGAAATGGAATGCTATCATATATGTTCTTTCGTATCCTTTAAAATTTTATTTCAACAGCTTTATTGGGACACAACTCACCGACCATACAATTCATACAACTGTCTCATTTGAAATGTACATTTTTTTTTTTTTTTGAGACATGGTTTCTCTGTATAGGCCTGGCTGTCCTGGAACTCACTCTGTAGACCAGGCTGGCCTCAAACTTAGAAATCTGCCTGCCTCTGCCTCCCAAGTGCTGGAATTAAAGGCGTGTGCCACCACTGCCTGGCTTCAAAGGTTTATTTTATTGGTACTTAGTATACTCACATATTTGTACTTCCAGGACTAGACAAGGTAGCACACACCTGTAAACCCAGGACACAGGAAGCTAAGGAAGGGGGATTGGGAGTGCTCTGTGAGCATGGGCTAGATTAGAACAGTAAAGAAGGAAGAAGGAAGAGAGGGAGGAAAGGAAGGAAGGAAGGGAAGGAAGGAAAGAGGTGTATTAGGGTTCTCCAGAGTCACAGAACGTATGGGCAGTCTCTATGTAGTTAGGGAATTTGTTGATGACTTACAGTCTGCAGTCCAACTCCCCAACAATGGTCAGCAGCAGCTGTGGAAGGAAGTCCAATGATCTAGCAATTGCTCAGTCTCACGAGGCAAGCAGGCAAGGAAGAGTGAGTGAGTCTTCCTTCTTCCAATGTCCTTATGTAGGTCTCCAGCAGAGGGTGTGGCCCAGATTAAAGGCATGTGCCACCACACCTTTAATCCCAGATGACCTTAAACTCAGAGATCTCCCTGTCTTAATCTTCTAGAATTCATAGCCGCGATGCTTCAAGATCTCCATGCCAAGATCCAGGTGAGAAACTTGTATCTTTGAGCCTCCAGATTAGGATCATAGGTGAGACTTCCAATTCTTGATTGTAGTTCATTCCAGATATAGTCAAGTTGACAACCAGGAATAGTCACTACAGAAGGGAAGAGAAGAGGAAGAAGAGGAGGAGGAGAAAAGAAATAGAAGAGAAAGAAGAAGAAGAAGAAGAAGAAGAAGAAGAAGAAGAAGAAGAAGAAGAAGAAGAAGAAGGAGAAGATGATTAAGGCCAAGTAGTTGTCTCAGAAGATGAAAGTACAGGGCTGGTGAGATGGCTCAGTGGTTAAGAGTACTGAATGTTCTTCCAAAGGTCCTGAGTTCAATTCCCAGCAACCACATGGTGGTTCACAGCCACCTGTAATGGGATCTGATGCCCTCTTCTGGTGTGTCTGAAGACATCTACAGTGTACCCATATATATAAAATAAATAAATAAATAAATAAATAAATAAATAAATAAATCTAGAAAAAAAAAAAGACGACAGTGTCTGTCACTGAGTTCAGACCCTGGAACACATATGGTGGACTGAGAAACCCCGCAACCACAAAGCTATCCTCTGGCTCCTCACGTGTGCCCAGCACGCATCCACATGCACGCATGTAATACGTAATAAATATAAAACAAAATAAAGACTTATAAACAAAGAAAAGGGAGGTCTGCCTAGCTCCCATTCTGTATGCCAGCCCAGCCCAGCCCCCAGCAGAGGTAGGCATGGCGGCAGGGGCTGGAGGCTGATGGCTATGCTGCATCTGTGGGCAGGAGGCAGAACGTGAACAGGGCTGGGTGGGCTGTGGACGTTCAAGGCCACACTCTAGTGACTCATTTTTTCTAGCAAGGCTCTAACTCCAAAAGGTTCTACAACCTTTTTAGATGTGTCAACGCCAAGGACCACGTCTTCAAAGATATGAGTCTAACAGGGACATTTCACATCTAGCCACCATGGGTGTCATGTAGTGCACAAGCAAGCACACATGTATGTGCGTGTGTGCACATGCTTCTGTGGTGTGTGTGTGTGTGTGTGTGTGTGTGTGTGTGTGTGTGAGAGAGAGAGAGAGAGAGAGAGAGAGAGAGAGAGAGAAAGAGAGAGAGAAAGAGAGAAGAGCAAGCAATGTGATTTATTTTTATAAATCCATTGGTGTGCAGTCAATCATGGGGATCCACCCCACGACTTTATCTGATCCCAGCCAAGGACCTCTTTTCTGAGTACCATAGTCAGATTAAGTTTGTACTCTGCCTCAAATAAGGGTAAATAATAATCAAAAGARACTGCAAAGGTCAACCTCTGGTCTCTACATATATGTGTATACATGTACCCACATACCYAAMACAYACACACAYACACACACACACACACACACACACCAAAATAAACATAAATAAATAAATTTTAACCTGGTGTGTAAGTACCCTGTCTGCACTCGCAGTTGGAGGGTGGGTAGCCGGAGGAGGGTAGGCCCAGGAGTCTGGTGTGGGGGCTTTGAGATGTGTAACAGGCATTTGTGATACTGAGGGAGCCTGGGGGCCTGGTGGGCTTTGTTATATTGACAGGTGCCACAAGTAGCCATGTGTCCCTTCTGCCAGAGATAAGGGACAGGACTCCTTTTGGCCGATGTGAACCAATTATCCATGTTCCTGAGGAATGCTGGCTTTTATCTAACAGCCAGAAATCTTATAGTCCTGCTTGGGCTCACTTTTGATCTAGGGGTGCCTCTTGGAATTTGGGAAATTGGAGTTTCCTTTGGACTCAACAGAGGACAAGCTTGTGTGGGGTAGCCTCCTCTTATTTCTTTTTAACGTTCCCAGCTACTCTGCGGTGATTTCCACCCAACCTAGTGGAAGGTGAAAATTTCTTCTGCTGCGTTCTGTTTCTCCTTTCCCCCCTTCTCCCCTCTCCCTTCAAGCCTGTGGTGACTGGCCAGTAACATGGCACCCCACGAGCAGGTAGGGTGAGAGGCGTAGTCTTCCCACGGTCATCACTGTTGGCCCCCACCCCCACCCCGGCTACTCCTCTGCTGATCTGTAAAGATGCAGTCCACTGGGGGCTGTCATACGCCCCTCCTCATAGAGCTGCAGCTGCCGCTTCTCCCTGGAGCCATTGAACGTGGCTGCTGTGGATGGTGTCTGTGGAAGGATGTCAGTATGTCCTGGGTGTGTGTGTGCACACATACCCACAGACAAGCTCCCCCCCCCAACCCGTGAGAAGCAGTGGGTGCTTTCTATTTTCCTTTTAGAGCCTGCCTTAACTCTCCCTGGCCATCTGTCCTGGCTCCTGGGCCTGTCCGTCTGTCTTCCCATGTCCTTCATCATGTCCACTTCTGTGCAGACAGTCTAGTTCTTCGTGTCAGCTGTAGGCTCTTCACTGAGGTGGGGGAGCATGGCTAACAGCTCAGGTCCCAGGGAGATTGCAGAAGAGGGCTCTGTAAGAACACCTAAGGGGCTTGGCTTGTTTATGCCTCCTGTGTTAAGTTTAGTGTTGGGCAGGAATCGAAAGGGACAAAGGAAAACCTAGAAAGAATAACACTATTCTGTTTTCAAGAACTACAACCTCACTGTATGCCCCACCCTAACTGTAACCATATCCCTGACACCAACTCCAATTTGATTTTCTTTTTCTTTTAACATTTTTGTTTGCTTGTTTTTCAAGACAGGGTCTTTCAGTGTGGTCCTGGCTGTCCTGGCTCTCATCTGTACTTCCTCTGTAGAAACTCAAGCTCTGCCTGACCATCTGTCCTGGCTCCTAGGCCTGTCCAGGAGGAGGAGAGATCTGCCTCCTGAGTGCTGGGCTTAAAGGTGTGCACCACCGCTGACTGTCATTTTGGATTTTTGAGACAGGGTTTCATTCTGTAGCCCAGGCTGGCCTCAGACTCACTGTAATCCACCTGTACAAGACTCCTGAGGGTTGGGTTTACAGATACAAGCCTCTACACCAGGCTTTTAAACCCTAATCGCAGTTCTGTGACAACTTGTGTCAATTCAGATTCTGATGCCAGCTTATTCTTCTTATTTCACCATCTCTGCTAAGCTGTCCACCCTGCTGGGAGTGCTGGTCTACCAGGGCTGGGTGGGAGCTGTCCACACCTCTGCCTACACAGGCTGCGTTAATGGTATGTGGGTGGGGGCAGCTGGAAGGAATATCGTCTTCCAAGACCTGAGCCCATGGGCCTATGAGAAAACTGTGGAACTGTATGGTAAGCGGAAGAATGCCACTTCACCGATTGGCCTTCATGCTGAGTTGAAACACAATTGTAGCAAATTGTGCTTATTTCATTTTTTCTGGCTTGGATTTAGCAGTTCTTGAATTCATCCCCTAAATGTATGTAAATTATCCATGCCAGCCCTGAATCCAGCAGTTTGGGTAAGGACTGTGATTTTTTTCTTAAGAGGACTGTAATTTTTGTGGGAGGGCTCTGTGCCACCTCCTACGGGCAGTAACTCTCTGGGCTGGGGCCCAACTGAAGATTCAAACGAGGCATTAAAGAACATTAGCTAACTCCAAGGAATGGCCAACGTTCTTTAGTGAGTCGAAGAAAAGCAGCTGATGATCTCTATTCCACACAGTTCGGTAAATGCTTGGGGATACCTTCAACCTTCAGGGAGCCATGCTGCCCCAGAAAGAACATCACAGAACACGGAAGGGGGATGCAGGGCTGAGGATGCCAGGCCAGAGCAGGACGCACCTCTCACGCCCTTGACTTCCCATTCTGTGTTGCAGAAAGGTCTTCCTGCTGTGCATCTTGTGGAACTGACCCCGAACGACCCTCCTCTTGTTGAGGCAGTGCCCCATGGAGAAACAGTGTGTAGTTCATAGCAATCTTGGGCGAGCATTACTGAAAGGTGGGAGCAGGGAAATGTCACTAGCTAGGAATGTCTGGACAACCAGGCAGAGGTGTTCTTGAGACTCTCTGGATGGACAGTTGTCGCTGAGGGTGGAGGGGAAGGCATCCTTTAAGATTGAGGTTGGAGGCAGGTAAAGGAGGAATGTCTAGGTTGGGCCACAGTCTCAGAAAGATTTGACTCTCCAGGGCAGAGGACGAGAGGAAGCAGGCAAGGGGTGGGTGGGAAGAGGGATTCCCAGATTTCTTTCTCTTCCTGCCAAGGGTGGTTGGAACCAGCTCTCGAACAGCTGCTCTTTTTCCAGTGGTAAGTTGGTCCTTTGAAATCTCTTTTGGTAGGAGTGTTCATACCAGAGAAATGGGCAGATGCTGCAGAGCAGGCTGCTGTGCTTGTTTTGCTGAGGAGCCAGCAACTTCACTTCTCCTCTCTCCTTCCTGCTTCTCATTGGTCAGAGGGCAAAGTCGCTTGGGTGGTGGCCTCTCTCAGGGGGAAGAGAGTGACAAGGACAATTAGCCCACTCACTCAACAAGAGCAGCCCCCCCCATACTCCTCGTGCATCTCCTTTCAGCTCTGTGCTTTGTGTCCTCATCAGTGTGGCCCCTGTCCTGTTTGCACTGTTGAGTGTTTTCTGTGGAACATACATGTGACATGAAACCCACTGCTTCGATTACTTCTAAGCCTACAGGTAGCAGCACTGGCTGTATTACATTGCTGTGAAGCCATAGACACCACCCACCTCCATAGCTCTCCTTCCCCATACACCCCCCCCCCTTCTTTGAGATATCCCAGGCTAGTCTGGAATACCTTATCTAGCTAAGGATGACTTTGAACTCCTAATGCTCCTGCCTTTGTCTCTGATTGCCTCCACATCCAGTTCATGCAGTCCCAGGGATGAATCCAGGGCACCCAATGTCCACTGCTAACAGGTACAGCCCCAACCTTTCCAGAGTTCTTTTCTTCATGTAAAACTAAAACTCTTAGTCAGGTGTGGTGGGCTGCGCCTGTAATCCAGGTACTCAGAAGGCTGAGACAGGAAGATGGAGAGTCTGAGGTCAGCCTGGCTTGGTGGTGTTTATTTAATCCAAGCACTTGGGAGGCAGAGGCAAACACGCTGTCTGCCCTTGGTGGAAACATCCCCAAACTGTGGGTGACTGTATTTTGAACACTTATTGTTTATGACAGAGTAAGTCCTGCACATTGGTTCTGGCTCCCCGCTTCCTTTGTTTACCCTGGAGCTAGCAATGGCCTCCTTTAAACATTTGCTTAGCGTTCTGTGAGCCCTGCCTGGCTTTTTCTCCAGTTGTTCCTGCAGCTCTGGCAAATGCCTGGTGGTTTTCCTTCTTGACAGTGTTAGTTGACGCGTGTTCCATTTATCCTCTCCCCTGCTCCAGACTGTCTGGTACCACAGGCCCGTGCACTGCTGACTATATTCCTTACCCCCACCCCCCCACAGGTCCCCGGCTAGTCTAAAGACAATGCATATTGAAGAACATCTTGCTGGACATTTCTGTGCATCTGAAAAATGCTGTATATTCTCTTGAACAGACACTGACTTTCTCTTCATTATTATTCCTTGAATGATAGAGTCTAGCGATTATTTACACAGCATTCTCATCATATCATGTATTAAAAGTAATTACAGAAGACCCAAGTCTACAAGAGGATATGGGTAGATTATCCAGATTCCGTGGCAGTTTGTATAAAAGCGTTAGGATTTTTTGTCTTTGAGAAGGACCCTGGAAACAATCCCCAAGGCAGCTTCCTGTCACTGCTACAAAATGCCAGATACAAGCAACTTGTAAGGGAGAAGAGGTTTCAGAGGTTTTTGTCTATGACCTTGTTGCTCTGACCTGTGGTGAGGCAGCACCTCATGACGGGTACAGGGTAGAGGACCATTCACTTCAGGGCTTCACAGTCCCCCTCAAGGGCCCCACCCCCATGATGGAACCCATGATGGTTCCATACCTCTCTCCTATAGCCCCATGGCTGAGCCTTCATTCAATACAAGGACCTTTGGGAAGCATTCCGTATCCAAGCACTAGCAGCTGCCCGGAGCAGGACGGTGTTTGGCTTCTATGCAAACCCTCTTCTCAGTCTTACACTTGATCTGGACTTTCCCTGCTGCCCCCAGATTCTGGTGCCTCGGGGCTTTCTGTGGGGCAGATCAGCTTTCTGCTCATGTGGAGCCTTCTTTCCAAACACTTCAGCCTGTATCGCCATCTGCTTGCTGTCTCCCAGGCTTGGTTGAAACCTGTCTATAATTATTTCCTTTTATAGTTCCTAGTTTTAGAGTTTATATTGTTAAAAAAAACTGCATCTGCTTTCCTGTTAGTGGGATTTTCGGTGAAAGGCTAAACATAGGTAGCTGTGTCTGGTAGGAATCAGCATCTCTCCTGACAGCTCCTGACCTACTCCTGATGTCCCCAACGGAGACTGAGAACTGGCAACACACCTTACCAGCATGTCTGCTAGTGGCCGGTCCTTGGAGTCTCATGCTGGGAAGTCAGAACCAGTAAGAAATTAGTGGATCACCTCTGGCTCCACCTGGGGGCACGGTGACACTGGAAACCTTTGCCTGTGATGACAACTTCTTAGGTGGCATTTGTTTTAGGTGCTGATCTATTCAGTCATGTCCTGGCTTGGACTTGGTAGGGCCCAGAGAAGCTGACAGCAGAAGCTGGCCTGGATGGAGGAATTCTGGCTGCAGGTATCAGTGGTGGCTGGGAGAATGGAGACGAGTGAACCTCGAGTACAGAGCTGTGGGTGGGGGCAGAGGTCCCAAGGGGTGGCACATGGTGCCCTGGGTCTGTACCTATGGCAACAGCTAGAGTCAGTTGTTTAGGCCTTGTGATGTTCTAGGCCTGAGGAGTCAGGATGGGACTTTCAATCCCTTCTTGAGCCTCATTAGTCTGCCCAGTTAATGGAGTTGGAGGGATCTGCAGATTAGGAGGGAAAGCTCACACCACCCAGAGAGGGCTGTTGTAGACCATCCTGTTCTTTTGCATCCAAAGTTCCAAACCCAAATCTACTTCGAGCTGCTGCTCAGGCTCTGAGAGAACTTCAGAGAGGCAGGGGGGTGGGGGGAGCCACAGGCACAGAGAGGTCAGAATGTAAATGCAGAACTAGAAATAGCCACAGTTAAAGCAGTCTAAAGGGAGATATGGGAATGCCCGTAGGACAGATCTGGGAAGGAACATAGACAGACACAGATATCTAGACAGCAGCAGAGTATCTGTGGGCAAACTCACCCTGAAAATAGCTGCCACCCAAGCAGACCACTTTGCAGGTCCTTCAGCAGCCATGCAAGTGAGGCAAGTGCAGAGAAGATGCTACCCACCCTGGCATTTCCCCCACCAAGGGACAGGGCACAGGGCACAGGGACACCATACACCCCAGGTTTCCTCCACCCTTTGTTCCCCATCTGTGAGTTGCAAAACAGCTTGATTCAATGTGCTGGGTGGTCTGTCTCACGGGACCTGCCCAGCTGGTAGAAAACAGCTCAAGATGCAGTTGGCTGATGGGGTAAGTGGTACCCACCCGGGCAGGTCATGCTTCGTGCCACACTGGGTTTCGTTGGGGAATCCCAGAAGGTCTGAGAGGACCGGGGAAGATGTCCTCTGAGGAAGTGATGCTGAGGCTGAAGACGAAGGAGAGCAGAAGAGGGAGGGCAGAGCTCTTAGCAGGGAAGGTAGGGACGATGGCAGAGAAGCCGTGGTCAGGAATGAACCCAATGTGACTGTAGCAGGAGGAGGCTGGAAGTGGGACCAGGCATCTCCCTAGCCACCTGCTGTCTGCCGGACATCCGAGCAGCCCCACCTTGCTCTCTGAGCATGGAGACCTGCACCCTGTTTCTCTGTACAATGTTCCCGGGGTACTGCCACCTCCAAACCCCCTTGAGTGATTGGGAGCAAGACAGGTCCCAGGATTACATTGATTACTTCCCTTCATCATATAACTGTTGGGATTCAGACCGGGGACAAACAGCTGGGGGTGCATATTTGACACACCAAAGTGGACCTGGCCTCCAGGTTCTCCCAGCTTCCCTCAGTCCCTACCTGACAGGGCATGCCCTGCTCTCTGCTCTGAGTTTTCAGCAGAGGAGCTGGGCTTCCCCTCCCTCAAGGGGCTCTTCCCTATATGATACAGACATTTTGGTCTCCCATCTCCCTCCTCCTCCTCCTCCTCCTGATCCTCCTCCCTCTTCCCCCCCTCTCTGCACAAGCACTTTCTCTTCTTCTTCTTCCCCTCTGTCTCCCTCCCCATGGTGACTTCCCTGGCCATGTTCCTTATCCTCCTTTATGTATTTTAATCTGGTTCGAACGGACTCATTTCACTGGAGGAAAATAACGTACCCAAACCCTACCCTGATATCACAGAAGAAGTCTTGGCCATAAGACCTTGGGCCCCAAGCTCTTTCGGCAGGGTAAGTAACCCTTAAAATCTCAAGGTAGGGAAGGGGAGCTGGAAACTCATGGTATAGTCCCCTTTAGGTTTTTGTAGTGGGATGGAATTCTGGCCTACCTCCCCTGAACTCAAGGGTGATCCTTCCAGGGGTGACCTGGCCCCGCTGACCCAGCCCATTCCCACTTACTTTCCCTTGGGCTGATGGCCTGGAACTAGATCCCACCAGAACACCCTGGAGGTCACCTGGTGGGGGAGAAAGCGCGAAGAGAAATCAGAGAGGGACGCCGTCACTGGGCTTGCTGGGCGGTTCAGTACATCCTGCCTCTCTATAACCAGACCTTCTCTGTTATTTCCTTTGATTAAGGTTCTGTTTCCCCTCAGCCCACTGGATCCATCTTCAGTTATTTAATTCTAACTGTAATAAAAAAAATTCCATTGAGCTGCTCAGGAATGCAATATGTGACTGCCAAGCAAACGGCAGGCCTGGGAGGGTGGGATGGAGYGGAGAGGAGCCCACAGGGCTTTGTCATTTCCTCGTGCTCCTGTGCTTATACGTGAGCATGCCTGACTCAGGCTGGGAGACGCACTTAGCATATGCCAGGGTCTTTGCGAAACAGGAGGAGAGACTTATGCTGGCCTTGGTAGCAGGGGGGTGTCTCCTTTAGTCATAGTTACTTTACTTCTGGGGGTGTGCTAGGACCTGAGTCTCTGCCTACCTGCGTTGCAGAGACTGCTGGCCACATTTCAGTGTCATGGGAGACCGCCTGACTGAGGCTCACTGAAAGTCTTTTTGTGTTAGACTGAAGCCAGATGTTCAGATCACCCCATCAACCCAGACCTCCAACCGCACTGTCCAAACTATTCTTATTTGCATTTCTGGGTCATGGGGGTGTTTGGGGCAGGTTCTTAGTGTCTTGCCTAGGCTGTCTGGAACTCCTGCCTCAGCCTTCTGAGGGGAGGCCCCCGGGTTCACGCCACCGGTCCCTGCTCCAGTTTCTACCTTTGAGCTTCCTTTCTTCTCTCTGGTCTTACCTCAGCCCCAGTCAGCTCTGACACCCGAGTTTGGATTCCCTCTGATCTCCCTAGAATGATCTTCTGGAACAGCTAGCTCATCCTGGCTCCTTAGGTCACTACAGGAGGGATGGCTTCCCAGCTCCAGGACAACCCCTACTTTGGGGGTCTTTAAGTACGTTTTGCAGAAATCTACAAAGTCAACACAAACACATTTTACCCTACACGAGAGCGTACACATCTTTCTCTGTGTCTCCGTTTTCAGGACTGGCACCTTGATTTCACCGTACTGTGAAGTAAAACCCACGCATAGGGATGGGACTCAGTTGATAGAGCGTTGCCTAGTGTGCGGGCTAATTCATGTCAACTTGACACCAGCTAGAGGCTTTTAAGAACAGGGAACCTCAACCGAGAAAAGGCTCCCACCAGATTGGCCTGTGGTGCATTTTCTTGATTGATGATTGATGTGGGAGGGCCCAGCTCACTGTGGGTGGGGCCACCCCTTGACTGCTGATCCTGAGTGTAGTAAGAAAGCCACCAGGATAAGCTGAGCCTTACTGAAAGCTGAGTCTGAGTATAGGTTCCCACTAGAGTCAGGTCAAGGGAGATTGGCCTCATCTGGGCCCCAGTTGCTTCTTTTAGACTAGAAATTTCCTCCAGAGGTTTATATCCCTAAAATGATATGAATAAACACCTTCATGCTCTGCCCAGAGGTAGAGCAAGGCCTCATCAGGCAACTTGCAGCCATGGCAGTAAACATCTGGAGCTGGTTCTAGTGGAGGTCCTGGGTCACCAGGAGGGCATGTTTGCATGTCTGCCCTTCACCTGTAGGTTCACCTGTTTTGTGCTCCAGTGCAGCAGTGGTCCCACCTGAACCTGCCAATCACCTCTTGGGATGGAAAATCAGATCTAGGCTGGCAAAGTGACTTGTGGGTAAGAGCTCATAGTGTTCTTGCAGAGGACCCAAGTTCACTCCCTAGCACCCTGCCAGGTGGCTCACAACCAGCTATAATTCCAAACCCAGGGCCATGATGCCCTCTCTGGCCACCACCTCTGATCTTCTCCTTTGGCTTCTGCAACTACCTACTATACTCATGGGCATAGTAACCCCTGCCCCACCAACACACACACACACACACACACACACACACACACACACACACACACACGCGCGCGCGCGCGCACACACACACACACACAATTTTTAAAAATAATAAAAACAGAAAGGGCATAAGATCTGAACTCCAGAGCTTCCTGACTTGAGGGTCCCCTGGGAAGCCCACCTTCAGGCTGTTCTAGGTGCTGACCTCAGGTTCCAGGTCCTGTCCTTAGGAGGGACAGAAGAGGAAGAGGAGAATTCTATGTTGGTCAAAAACTCAAGCTCTGGGCCTGAGCTGTTCTGAGTTAGACACCCAGCTGTGTCACAGGGTGTGTGGCTTTGGGAATGCTGCATGACTTTTTAACGGCTGGTTTTCTCATTTTAAATATGGAGTTAGTCATGCTTCTTTCTCTGGAGGACCCTCCGGGTTCAAGTGTAAAAAGCCTAGTAGATAAGAAATGCTTGCTTAGGGCTGGAGAGATGGCTCAGCGGTTAAGAACACTGACTGCTCTTCCAGAGGTCCTGAGTTCAATCCCCAGCAACCACATGGTGGCTCACAACCATCTGTAATGGGGTCCAAGGCACTCTTCTGGTGTGTCTGAAGACAGCTGCAGTGTACTCATATAAATTAAAAAAAAAGAAAGAAAAAAAAAGAAAGAAAAAAAAAAGAAAGAAAGAAATGCTTGCTTAATGGCTGCCTGAGACTACTGTCATTAGATTCACTTGGGAGGCTCAAGATGGCCAATTTTCCCTGCACAACCTGACCATACCTGTTGTGATCATAAGATGAGAATGAGCTATTAAGGCATGTTCTATGGGCGTGTGGGGGAAGGGGGCGCTTACCAGATCTGGGCTAGCGAGCGTGGTTGTGGCTGAGGTGGGATGCGAGTCACGGTGCACCAATGTTGTGATCATAAAAAGAGAGAGAGGTGTGAGAATATGTTCTATGGATGTGGGGGGAGGGGGTGCCTCAGTGGGCCCAGGCCGAGGCATCCCTTCTCCCCGAGGGACCACACACACACACACACACACACACACACACACACACACTCACGACAGTATAGTATAGAATAGAGTTTATTTAGTGGACCAGGCCTACCTGGCTGTTGCCAGGTAACTGTGGGGGTGGAGTCCAGACAGAGTACCAACAATGCCTGTATTCAACTTCAGTCCGTTCTTGAACCTGACCCTAATTTCTCCTTGGATCTGACCACATGCCATATACTGCTAGGTAGGGGTCGTGAGAGACGAACTCCGAAGCTATATAGTATGCTTAAAGGTACATATGTAAGGGACTTGACTGATACCTGCTTCTTCCCAAATCCCATCTCTCTCTCTCTCTCTNGCCCGGCTCCCAAATCCCGTCTCTTTGCTTGTCTCACTCAGAGCATCCCTAGCTATAACGGTCTATTTCCCTGTGTTTCCAAGGGGACCTGAGCTTGGAACACACGATGGTCCGTGTCCATGTCTGTGTGAAGACTAGGGCCTGGGCTAGCCCTTGCCCAGCACACATAAAGCCCTGGGTTCAAGTCTCAGAAGGATGGAGCCATAGAGCTGATCCACGAGCTTCAGGGAGGAGAGAACCCGCCTGGTGTGAGCTTTTGAAACCTCTTCCAATAAGGCCACTCCTCCTCCAACAAAACCACGCCCCTCCAACAAAGCCACTCCTCCTCCAACAAAACCACGCCCCCAACAAAGCAATGCCCGCTTGAACAAAGCCACAACCCTTAATTCCTCCAAGACAGTTTTACTACCTGAGGACCAAGCATTTAAACATCTGAGCCTCTGTGGGCCATTCTTACTCAAATCACCACAGGGATCCAGAACTGTGGGCAAGAATAGCAGAGTCCTCACACCTCTGCAACGGAGATCATTGTGATTTTCTGGAATGAAGATTTGCAAAATAACTGGGGTATGTACTGTGAAGGTCTGACGCCGCAAGTGAACATGAGGCTCGACCACATGCCACAGCTGCTCCGTCCGTGTGTCCCGTACCTGTTACCTGCCCACATGCAATGCCCTCAGTGTGGCGCACCAGCTGGAAGGTGAGGGAGATGGCGAGGCACTCACAGGCCATCTGTTTCTCACACTAGGAACGCAGAGGTGAGGCTGCCGAGCCCACTTGTCAACCGCTAAAGCTTAATTGGGCCAGAAATACTCTCCGGTTCCTGCTTCTGCAAGACAGATCTCAGCTGTCACCAAGCATCTGTGGCATCCGGAAGGGACAAGCAGAGTTCTGTGGGCTGGAAGCTTGGAGAACAGATGTCTCTCCTCTGTGCCAGTTATGCACAGGGGTTTGTTTTCTTTTGCCTGGACACGGTGGTGGGACCATCACATTCCAGGGCTCGCCTTGCCTGCTTCTGGAAGCTTCCCTGAGTGGCACCTCCTCTCCTGCTCAGGGTACTTTTTTGGGTTTCTCTGCTGTCATGGTCAAAAGCAATGGTCAGAATGAGCAGGAAGGAGAGTGGACAGGGGGGTGAGGGGTGGAGGATGGGGAGGCAGCACACTTATAGAGACCCTTGATTGACAAGTATTTATTGAGCACTTACTATATCTAGTGATGATCTGGACAAGGCCTGCATTTGTAGCTGGACAGAGAGACACAATCAAGCCAACTTACATCATTGATAGTATCTGACAGTGAAATAGGCTTTGAAGAAAAACKAAGCAAAGTTGGGAGAGAGGGAAGGAAGGGTTTCATTTGGATGGGACAGTCAGTGTAGAAGGGACCAGAAAGACCAGCTCCCTTTGGGAACATTAAGGCTCTACGGGACCAGCAGTGGAAAGGAGCAGAGAGGTGTGCAGCCCTGGAGATGTCTCAGAGAGTTGAGATGGGGAGCATCCGTGAACAGCACCCCAAGGCAGGGAGTGGATGACTAGATGTGTGGGCTGCATCTTGCCCTAGATGGCCCCGCATGGAAACTGAGCTTCGTGGTTCCCAGAGAACAGGTCTACTAGGGCGTGGTCAGCAGAGGATGTGGATCAGCCTGAGCCCCAGCGGGCGTGTGTGTAGGCTTGGTACGCAGTGCAAGGGGCCTCCCTTAGCCAGAGGCAGCCGTCTCCTTACAGGTACGTGAATTGCTTTCCTTGCGCATTACATGCTCATGGGGGGTGGGGGGGGCAATGGGGCAAAGAGAAGTTCTGCTGGGAATGGCCCATGTCTCCGAGGGTCTCCATTAGTGGTCTCAGAGCACAGGCAGGCTGACTCTGGAAGCCTAACTGCTGACTGGGTTGATCCTCAATGAATCATCTCCCCAAAAGCTCTCCTTACACAGAGACTTTAAAAATAGCCCATTTACTGCCAAACTGAGACTCCTCCTAGACTCAGGGCAGGGTGAGGCCCAGGCTTGTAAGTCACCTGGTGAATGATGCTTCTATTCCTGTCCTTAACCAAAGCAACCAGAAGGTTAACCATGGACACGAAAGGGTGTTGGTATTTGCTGATTTTCCTGGTGTCACTGAAGACCACTGTCTTAGTCAGGGTCTCTATCCCTGCACAGACATCATGACCAAGAAGCAAGTTGGGGAGGAAAGGGTTCATTGAGTTTACACTTCCACATTGCTGTTCATCACCAAAGGAGGTCAGGACTGGAACTCAAGCAGGTCAGGAAGCAGGAGCTGATACAGAAGCCATGGAGGGATGTTCCTTACTGGCTTGCTTCCCCTGGCTTGCTCAGCCTGCTTTCTTATAGAACCCAGGACTACCAGCTCAGGGATGGCACCGCCCACAAGGGACCCTCCCCACTTGATCACTAATTGAGAAAATGCCCCACAGCTAGATCTCATGGAGGCACTTCCCCAACTAAACTCCTTTCTCTGTGATAACTCCAGCCTGTGTCAAATTGACACACAAAACCAGCCAGTACAATCACGTCCTGTGTCTGTCGCCTCCTTCTTCTCCCTGTGCTCAATCTTAGCACTCCAAAAGCCCAGTAGAAGTCCAGTAACTTGGAGGTTGGAAACCCGGAGGTGGTCCTAAGCGTTATCCCTAGTGGGTTTTTCTGGTGCTTCAAGGTTTGTGGTACGGCCACAGTGACCCTTCTGTCCCGTCAAAGAGGATGCCATGCCATTGGGCATTTCAGGTGTGTGTGTGTGTGTGTGTGTGTGTGTGTGTGTGTGTGTGTAACGAGTAGAAGCTGGATAGAGGAAACCAGATTGTAGGGTTTCTTCACCCATAGGCCCTGCCTTGGCATTTGGGGATGAAGCAATGAATAGCCCCCAAGCCCTTGCTGACAAGGTTGCCGGCCCAGCACAGAGAAGCAGGCGCCCTGTGAAGGCCCGAGTCAGATCGGCTTGTGGAGGAGAGTGTGAAACTGGACACCGCTATCACTTCTCTCAGCCCCATGACAGACTCATAGACACGGAGTATGTGCGGGAAAGTGAGGGCTGCCGCCTGAGGAAGTTTTCTACCCTTGAGGGAGATTCCTGTCCCCTGCATCCCCAGCAAAGGCCAGGAAGATCTTTTGGGGATGGAGAGAGTGCAGAGATAAGCCGTGTGCTCGTTAGTGTAGTTTAAAGAGCGATATGCTGGGAGTGGAAAGAAGGGAAGGCCGGGGGAAGGAAAGACGAGGATGTGTGGGAAAGAAACATCTCTCTTCTTCAGAGCCCTGCCCCTACACAGTGTGCCCACCCCTACAAGTGTCTGTGTCTACACTGTCAGATACAGAAGGGATAGAACTGAGAGAGCAGCCAGGAGGGGGAGAACCAAGGAGAGGATAAATACTCATGTGATGATCATGAATGCTTGACAAGGAAGAAAATCGGGGACTGTGGTTGACCAGCGTGGGTCCTCCTTGGCTTGGTCGGCTTTCTCTTGCAGCAATGAAATAGCCTTAGCTAATCAACTTAACAAGGGGAATGGTTGATTTTGCTCATGTTTTCAGAAGTTTCAAATATATGGTTGGCTGGCTCTGCTGCTTTCGGCCTATGGCAAGGCAGTGCATCGCTGTAATGGAGCTCTCGATGGTATGAAAGGGGGCGGGGGGGGAGGGGAGAATGGGAGAGAGAGAGAGAGAGAGAGAGAGAGAGAGAGAGAGAGAGAGAGAGAGAGAGAGGAGAGAGAGAGAGAATGGGAGAGAGAGAATGGGAGAGAGGTGGTTCCACAATCCACTTTGTGTAGCCCTGTCTGTCCTAGAACTCACTCTGTAGACCAGGCTGGTTTCAAACTCAGAGATCCACCTGCCTCTGCCTCCCAAGTGCTGAGAATAAAGGCATGCGCCACCACTGCCCGGCCAACACTGCTTACTATATAGCACTACTCCTGAGATTAAGCCTTTAATATACATGTGTTCAGGAACATTCCAGATCCAAACTATAGCAGCCCTCCATGTGCCTGTGACTCTGCCAAGTGCTGGGGAAGGGAAGGGAAGGGAAGCGTCTGTGAAGTGTCCWGGGAGGGAGCTGTGCTCAAGCTGTCTCCAATGAGTCAGACAAGAGACAAGCGTCCAACTTGGAATGTGAGCTTCACCTTGAGAGATAGTGGGCCTGTTTGTATTTTAATGTTTTGGCATTCCCTTTTTAAAAACATGCATCTATTTTCCAACTGCAACCTGAAGAAAGGCTGAGGTTTGGGTTTTCTTTTGGCTAGGAGGGATTGGATTATACCATCTCCCTAGATAGATGGCCCATGACCAAGACCTGTAGGAGCTGGGACAATCATTTCTGTCACTGCCTTCAGGGTGAGTCATTAGTGGCCCTGGAATTGAATGGAGAAAAGGAACTGTCTTATTTAGAATTACTGGGGCTGTCATCTTGTAGCAAATTCTCCAAATTACTTCATCTTACAATATTGTCAGCACATGAAACAAGTCCAAACCAGTGTCTCATCCTTGCCACAGGAAGGGCACTGAGCCAGCCTCCCCTCGGTAGCAGGCTTCAGGGCTATTCGGACTTTTTAGAATGTGAGATAGAGTGTGTTATGTGTGTCCAAAGCTGTGACAACAGATTGTAAGGGAACACAGACTGTGATCCCAATAAATACATACAGCAAACTGCCCTGATGCATATTCAACGGCACAGACAATTCTAAAAAAAAAAAAAAAAAAAATCCGTGTAATAGGAAAGTTCACATAAGTGACTAATTTCTATATTTTAATCTTCCCTTTGAGTGTTTCTTAGGCCTGCTGTGAGACTTGAGATTGGTTGACCCTATCCCGGCTTGGGAGAGGTCTAGGGAGTATAACAGGGCTCCAGGGCCCTCTTCAAATCAAAAGCAGGAGATAGACCCTATTTTGTGACTGCTGAGGTCAGGGCCTGGCACTCCGAGTTTTGGGGCCGGGGAGCCGGGGACTGGGAAGAGCTGGTCTGGAGCAAGATTGGGATTGAGGCGTGTCCATCCCCGGAAATCTCATCCTGAGATCAGCAGGAGCCACTCCTGCCCCAAATCTGCATACCTCTGCATGCCCTGTGCCCCCTTTGCCTCCCTGGAAGAGGTCATACAGCACGGTAGCCAGGTTAAACTTCCTCTTCCCTTGTAAGCTCATGTCCAGTAGTACCTGCTCTTCCTCCTTATGCAAATGAGGCATCCCCAGCACCTTGGCTCCAGCCAATGTTGTATACTCATCGCAAAGACCCGCCCCCAACCTCACAAAAGGTTTAAATAGCTTCTGTACACGCCCCCTGCATCCCCCAATTAAAAGATCTGTCTTGCTGAAGCCTGCCTCCCTTTGCTGTTACTCAGTCACCTGAGGTCTCATCCTCCCCCCCTCCATCCCCGACACCCTCAGCTCCAGGCCATCATCCCTAGCGGTCCCTGCCTTTCTTTCCCTCTCAAGCCACCAGACATGATCACACTGTTGGGAGGGGGCAGAGTGGGAACGACACTGCTTTATAAATGGAGTCTTCGTTRTGACCCGCCGAGTGTAAGTCCTGCTAGGCAGAGGGCTTTCTTCACTAGTGCAGCTTCCATTTTGTCCCTAATCATGCCTCCCTACTTGTGGTGATTTGAATATGCTTGGCCCATGGGAAGTGGCACTATTCGTAGCTGTGGACTTGTTGGAAGAAGTGTGTCACTTCGTAGGTGGGCTTTGAGGACCCCTAGTGCTCAAGCTCCGCCCAGGGCGGAGTCTCCTATTGGCTGCCTGAGGAAGCCAGTCTTTCCTGGTTGCCTTCCTATCAAGATGTAGAACTTCCGGCTCCTTCTCCAGCACCCTGCCTGCCTGCGTGCTGTCATGCTTCCTGCTGTGACGATAATGGACTGAACCTCTGAAACTGTAAACCAGCGCCAATATTTGCCTTTGTACGAGTTGCCTTGGTTATGGTATCTCTTCATAGCAATAAAACCTTAACATACTACTTATAACTGCTGTCTTTGGCTGGTAGAACCCAGTATTTCTTCCCCTCCAAATGTCTGCTTGATATTGGGGGGGGGGTTGCCCCATTTGGGAAGTCCCCATACCTCCTGATGCTAACCCCATACCTGAATCACCTGCCTGTGAGCAGTTATATCATCTTCAGCCTCTGGGATCTATCTGCTTATCTGGACTGTCTCTTGAGCTCAGCTGTGATGTGGTCCCTTTTCTGCCTGTGTTCTGGCATTGAGCCTGGACCTGGTCTTCTTGCCTGGCATCTGACCCGATCTTTGCTGATCTCTTCTTGGAGCATTGAGTGGCACCTGCCTCACTCTGAGCCTTATCATGGTCTTGTAATGTCAGTGATGGTGATCATGGTAGCTATGATAGTGATGGCTGTGGTGGTAATTATTACTCTGGGGGTTTGCTGCACCCCCTTGTTGCTTTCAAATATCTATTCAGACCGTATTGGTCCCAAATAAAAGACACAGAGCTCTTTAGATTTATAATAAGCCTTAAAGCACTAGAACTGGGCAGATATCAACCCTCTGTGCTGTTTTGTCTATTTCCCTGTCAAAATCCCCGAGACATTACTTGCCATATGTTTCCCTTGGACGGTTCCCGCTCCATCAGGCCAACCCTCACAGCCGTGCATTCAAGATCCACCTACCCCGTGGCTACTTCCCTTCTTCTYCCTCACTCTCCTCCTGGTCCCTGCCTGAGTCCCTAAGGCCCTGGAGCCTTTGCTTCACCTCCCTCTCTTCTGTCCGCCCTAGGCTGTAGGCGTCTTTATTAGCTAATCGGGGATAACTTGGGGCACAAGGTTTACACAGCAAAAGCTGGTGCACGTGAAGATCTCCAGGGGCAACCAGATCTCGAGGGTCAGTATGTAGCATCTGAGTACACAGGAGCACCGGACCAACCTCCTACAGATGGTAAGAATGGTGCTGATGCTGAGGATGGCAGGGATGACGAGGGTGGTGGGGATGGAGACAGTCATCTCTGCACCTGTGATACCTCTCTCTTTTTTTTTTTTTCATAAAAAATCAGATCTTATGAGACAGGGACGATAGTAAGTAGCCCATGTGTCAGCCCACGTCAACATCTCCACCTCCGTTGCTCTTGTTCCCCCCCTGTACCGTGGTTGTTCACGCGCTTGTCTGCTGGAGCATTCCAAAGCAAATCTCACATGTCATTTCAGTCATGAGTCCGTGAGGCTGTCAGTCGTTTTTATTTTTGCGTGCGTAGGTGTTTTGTTTGCCTGTGTGTCTACTTGAGTGGCAGGTGCTCACGGAAGTTCAGAAGGTGTCAGGTCCCCTGGCACTGGAGCTACAGATGGTTGGAAGCCACCATGTGTGTGTGCTGGGAGTCAAGCCCAGGTTCCTCTGGAAGAGTAGCCAGAGCTCTTAACCCTTGAGCCATCTCTCCAGCCCTTATTCTGAATTTATAATGAATGTCAGGATGTGTGTGTGTGTGTGTGTGTGTGTGTGT
>BDUI01008326.1:46719-57699 GCA_002335545.1 Apodemus speciosus
GGGGGGGGGTTGCCCCATTTGGGAAGTCCCCATACCTCCTGATGCTAACCCCATACCTGAATCACCTGCCTGTGAGCAGTTATATCATCTTCAGCCTCTGGGATCTATCTGCTTATCTGGACTGTCTCTTGAGCTCAGCTGTGATGTGGTCCCTTTTCTGCCTGTGTTCTGGCATTGAGCCTGGACCTGGTCTTCTTGCCTGGCATCTGACCCGATCTTTGCTGATCTCTTCTTGGAGCATTGAGTGGCACCTGCCTCACTCTGAGCCTTATCATGGTCTTGTAATGTCAGTGATGGTGATCATGGTAGCTATGATAGTGATGGCTGTGGTGGTAATTATTACTCTGGGGGTTTGCTGCACCCCCTTGTTGCTTTCAAATATCTATTCAGACCGTATTGGTCCCAAATAAAAGACACAGAGCTCTTTAGATTTATAATAAGCCTTAAAGCACTAGAACTGGGCAGATATCAACCCTCTGTGCTGTTTTGTCTATTTCCCTGTCAAAATCCCCGAGACATTACTTGCCATATGTTTCCCTTGGACGGTTCCCGCTCCATCAGGCCAACCCTCACAGCCGTGCATTCAAGATCCACCTACCCCGTGGCTACTTCCCTTCTTCTYCCTCACTCTCCTCCTGGTCCCTGCCTGAGTCCCTAAGGCCCTGGAGCCTTTGCTTCACCTCCCTCTCTTCTGTCCGCCCTAGGCTGTAGGCGTCTTTATTAGCTAATCGGGGATAACTTGGGGCACAAGGTTTACACAGCAAAAGCTGGTGCACGTGAAGATCTCCAGGGGCAACCAGATCTCGAGGGTCAGTATGTAGCATCTGAGTACACAGGAGCACCGGACCAACCTCCTACAGATGGTAAGAATGGTGCTGATGCTGAGGATGGCAGGGATGACGAGGGTGGTGGGGATGGAGACAGTCATCTCTGCACCTGTGATACCTCTCTCTTTTTTTTTTTTTCATAAAAAATCAGATCTTATGAGACAGGGACGATAGTAAGTAGCCCATGTGTCAGCCCACGTCAACATCTCCACCTCCGTTGCTCTTGTTCCCCCCCTGTACCGTGGTTGTTCACGCGCTTGTCTGCTGGAGCATTCCAAAGCAAATCTCACATGTCATTTCAGTCATGAGTCCGTGAGGCTGTCAGTCGTTTTTATTTTTGCGTGCGTAGGTGTTTTGTTTGCCTGTGTGTCTACTTGAGTGGCAGGTGCTCACGGAAGTTCAGAAGGTGTCAGGTCCCCTGGCACTGGAGCTACAGATGGTTGGAAGCCACCATGTGTGTGTGCTGGGAGTCAAGCCCAGGTTCCTCTGGAAGAGTAGCCAGAGCTCTTAACCCTTGAGCCATCTCTCCAGCCCTTATTCTGAATTTATAATGAATGTCAGGATGTGTGTGTGTGTGTGTGTGTGTGTGTGTGTATGTATATCTCTCTAAGCCATTATCATACTTAATATATTTACTGAATTGTCTCTGTATGATTATCTTCATCTAATCATCTTTTACCAGTTGATTTTTCTAAATTAGGAACCAAAGTTTACGATTTAGGGTTTTTTTTTCCTTGTGTGTGTGTGTGTGTGTGTGTGTGTGTGTGTGGTTTGTGTTGGGTCTATGTTTAAACACGTTTCTTCCATGTATAATGCATTGTACAGTTCTCTCTGAGAAATGCAAATGAAAATGCAATATAGTATTGATGCGATTTAGTTGTTGAAGTTGCCCGGACTCCTCCTTTGCCTCACCCCTCCCCTCTGTCCTGCCTGTGATTTGTTAGGGAGTCTGGGAGATCTGTTGAGGAGGACACAGTATTCCGGTCTGGAAGCTTTAGCTTCCTGACTTGTTAACTCTATTTGCTGAGCTCGCAGTGAGACCTAGGAGCTTGAGCAGACTCAGGGTGGGGTGGGATCAGGGGTGCACTCCCCAGTCCTGGAGGTGTTTTATCACTGACTCTGGTGCCTGCTGACAGACTTTCATTGCTGGTTCTGGCTTTTCTACAAAGATTCCTGGGTTTGGATCTGTCCCGAGAGTACTTGGTCTTCCAAAGGCCTCCCTGCTGGAGGCACGCAGTGACTGACTGGCTTGCTCTCTTGTTCTGTCAGGCAGCCTTAGAGTCTGCCAGCCCAGATCTGTCACATGACTTCAATCACCCTCTTTCTTCTCATTTATTGTCTGCTTATCTTCTTACAGAGATGTGTTTCTCCTCTTTTCCTTGTCCACTATCAGAGGAGTTGGTACCAAAGCAGTCTGCTTTTACCACAACTTGGGCACACAGGATTTTCTTGCATCTGGGCAGGATTCAATTTCCCATTAAAGTTGAGAGGGGGAAAAAAGCCCACACGTTTCTACAAATATTTTAATTAAAATTTAAGATTGAAGGGTTTCTGTTTAACTTGGTTGGGCTCATACTTTTTCTTTCTTCCTTTCTTTGTTTCTTTCTTTTTTTCCCCCATTGCTGAAAGGTTTGGTTTTTAAACGACTTTGATGTAATTATATGCCAGTTCCACCATGTAGTCTTCATGGTTTCACAATAGCTGTGAATGTGGCCCCCAGGTTTGTTTGTTTGTTTGTCTTTTTTTTTTTTTTTGGATTTAGTTTTTTTCAAGACAGGGTTTCTCTGTGTAGCCCTGGCTGTCCTGGAACTCACTCTGTAGACCAGGCTGGTCTCGAACTCAGAAATCTGCCTGCCTCTGCCTCCCAAATGTTGGGATTACAGGTGTGYGCCACCCCTGCCCGGCAGGCTCCCAGGTTTTTGAATGAACAAGATCTCCACTTTATGTGTACCCAATCAGGACTGGATTGTCACAGTTCTCCGTGTGAGAGTCATCTGGAACAATTATAGTTTCCACGTTGTTGTACGCTGTTAGGCACATTTCTTTCCACTTACTCTCAGTGTTTCAGATTTGCATATTGCCTTGCTAAAATTGTTTAAATAAATCTAGATTCAAAGTTTAAACTGATAAGCCAAGAGGCGCTTGGAGTTGCCTGGTTTTTACCTCTACCTCTTTCATCTATTTCTTCTCCTTATGTAAGTGACTTTTATTAGTACTTGATTTCCACTCATTAATCTTTAGAACCGAGACGAATATGTATATATTCACATTCTCCCTCCTGCCGTGTAACTAACAATGACACTTTTGTTGTTGCTTTTCCCAGTGAGACATGAGAACTGGGTTGGTTCTGAGTGTTTTCATGAGGATAGTGCAGCAGAAGTGACACCATCTTGTTTCCAGGCCCTTGGCTTCCTCTTTGGCTTCTCCCTTTCCCTTGGGATTCAGCTACCAAGTGACAAACCTCAAGCTACCCAAGCTTGAGGTAGAAGCACTTGGCCTCACCAGGCTACTAAAGCAGCCAGCACCCGCGAAGACTCCTTCCGGACATTCCGGCCTGACTGTTACGTGATCACTGGGGCCTGAGGGACCCCAGTGGAAATCAGAACTGTGTGGCCAACCCACACAATCACTAAGGACAAGGAGTGTTTGTGCTGTTTTAAGCCACTGATGTTGGGGATTGTTTGTCCTGCAGTTGTATGGAATGGAACCAACATCTCATACAGAGAGGAACATTCTAGTTACGTCTCCGCATCGGGCTCACGTGATGCATCCTGAAGTTAAGTCAATTTTTAAGCTCATGACTATAGGGATAATCTTCTTGTGCACCTGTAAAGATCATCTTTGTATTCCTCAGAAGCTGATCTTTGTACTGGCAGAGATCTGATTATAGRCTGGACTTTGGTATTATTACTCCAATTACTCAGCACCTGCTCCATATTTTGTAAACACTCCCTCTCTCACCTTCTGATTGGTTTTTAATAAAAAGCCGATGGCCTACAGCAAAGTCTGGAAAGGAAAGGTGGGACTTCCTGGCAGAGAGAGGAGAACTCTGGGAGAGAGTTAGGAGAATTTGCCAGCCAGACAGGGAGGAAGAGAAGCAGGCTGGGACTGAAGGAGCCACAGGGCAGGACAGAGGCAAAGCCAGTATTTTCAGGTTAGAACAGCCCAGAATCTGCCCAGCTATAGTGCCCAAGGCTTATAATAAATATAATAAATAAGTCTCTGTGTCCTTATTCAAGAGCCAGGCTGTCCCCAAGAAAGTTACAGATATATATGATGACCCCGGTTATACGTGGAGACCTACGGATACCTGAGGGAGATAACGGGGGCCTGGGAAGTGGCTTCCTCAGGTTGTGCAGTTAGAACACAAGCCAGCTGTAATGGAGCACTGTGGCAGAAATGACAGGGCTCATTTCCTTGAATTGCTGGGAGCTGTAACCTTTTACAGCTATGTTGGGTTCTTGGAGGCCTCTTTTTTACTTGCTCATGCCGTCTTCTTGAGTGTCCATCCTCTTGTGCAGTGTACCCCTAGAGTCTCTTCGTGGGGTTAGTTTCCTTATAAGCATGTCGGTGGATTGGATGAGGCCTCCTCAGGAGCCAAATTTTGACTTAAGTATCTTGTTAAACTCTGTGTCTCCCGATTCAGCCGCATCCTGAAGTCCTGCTGGTTGTGGATTTTGCATGAGTTTCGGGGTTTCCGAACATCTGTGACCAGCTCCAGTTCTCATGACTGCGTGTAGGCCGCGTGCCCACACATAAGGTCTGCTGGTGAGGCTGGAGCATACGGTTTTTAATCTTAGAAAATGGGCTCCAAAGTAATGAGGATGAGATGGGTAAGAATCCAAGGAGTAAAACAAGACTCAGAAAGCAAGGTAGGGCCAGACAGACGGGTGGCTCCAGAGCTGAAGGGCTGGTCGCCAAGCCTGACATCTACACATGCGCTATGGCATGCACCTCCGCCCACATGAAAAAATTAGCATAGCCCCTCCCACCACTATATCAGGTCAAGAAATGATTTTTAGAGAACATGTCACTCCTCTCTAGGCTATGATTAGCATCTTGCTCAATAGGTGTCTACCCATATCTGATTAGCATGGGAAAAGTTGCAGGGACATGGTATTGGCCAGAGTATTAATATCAGCTGTGTCCACAACAAGCTCTGAGTAACTTGTCTCGTCTATGGCTTCAGTATTTGCCATGCGCTCACTGTCTGAGTTCATATTTCTTTCATAAGGAAAGGAAAAACTACACAGACTGTTTAGGCCTGGAATGGGCCCTCCTCTTCTCCCCTTCATTTTGGGCCCTATGAAGTCTGGCTAAGGAGGCCAACACTTTGCTCCTGGGTAGGAAAGAGAGACTTGTAGTGTCACAAACTGAAGGTGAGATGGTTGGCAAGGTGGGCATCCAGACAGACAGAAAGCCAAGCCTGTGACAGGAACATCTCTCAAAGGAGCTAGTCCAGCTACCAAGCTTGAGACAGACAGAATGGGACTTCATGTGTGGCCACAGACAAGGACACAAGGTGCCCTGCTTTGTCATAGCATAAAGCAGTTCTAGCCCAGACAGGGGGAGAGTTCCACTTTACTGCCAAATTGTACTGACGTCAGCCCACCATGGTCAGCTTGGCTCCCATCCTTGGGGCTGCCTGAAGTTCTCATGAGCCTTGACCAGTGACTCCATAGGAGACATGGTAGACAGAGAAGGACGTATCATACAAGGAATTAGCTCATGTGGCTATGGAAGCTGAGAAATTCTGTTATGTGCAGCTGACAAGCTGGGGACTCAGAAGAATCTGAGCTGAAGGCCAAGACCAAAGGCAGAAGACCGACATGACAACTGGAAGACAGCGTGAGTTCTCTCTTATGCAGCCCTTGCATCCTGCCTGGTTTTAACTGCAATGGAAGGGAGGGCCCATTCTATTTGACACACCCAAAATAATGTTAGCTTCATACAGGGGCTCCTAGAGCCTGGCCTAGTTGACACATAAAATTACCATCACAGTGGAGACTAGAAGGGTCAGAGAGAAAGAAAAAAAACCCCAAATTCTTTCTCCTTTATGTAACTAACTACCTTATCTCATGATCCTTGGACTGGCTCTCAGAAATTCTTTGGGCCCCATAGACAGTCACCATATTTTTTTCAAAGGGGAGACCGGCTTGGCTTTGACAGTAGAAAGAGCCTTGCTAGTTAGCTGCTCAGGAGGAAGCAGAAGCCCTAGCTGGGATTAGGCAGCCTGTTTGGCTGAAGCCCCAGCAGCCAGAAGATGAAAGGAAGAAGGCCAGAGAGCCTGGGGGAGGCACCGGGCGGGCACAGGTGCCTTCCTGCTGTAGACACCATCGTTGGACCCTGCTGGGAGGCTTCCTGAAGTCAGCACTCAGAACAGGCCTGAGGCAGAGTGAACAGGCAAGTCCAGGTCTCAGAAGCTGCCCTGCCACCTGACTGGAGGCAAGGGTCAGCCGCAGTTTCCAGACTTCTTCAGCAACAGTTTCTAGACYTCCCCAGCAAGTTTCCAGCCACCCTGRTAATGRAATGTCCRTAGACAAGGACCCAACAGATTAACATAGGGGTCACCTACCCCAGAATTCCCTAATGTGCTTTAAATCAGGCCTGCAAGATCATTTGGTTGTCTTCTCTATGCTGGTAATGGGGAGACCCCAGCATGCTGGATTTCTGCAGAATAAAACACTCTTAGCTGGGCAGTGGTGGCTCACGCCTGTAATCCCAGCACTCTGGGGGACAAAGGCAGGCCGATTTCTGAGTTCAAGGCCAGCCTGGTCTACAGAGCGAGTTCCAGGACAGCCTGGGCTATACAGAGAAACACTGTCTCAAAAAAAGAAAAATCCAAAAAACCAAACCAAACCAAACAAACAAACAAAAAAACCCAAACAACAACAACAACAAAAACCCACTCTTTTCGTTTATATACTATTTGAATCCGGAGTATCGTTCTTCAGTGAACCATGGACCCTACCAGCTAAGCCACACCCCCAGTCCCAGAAGCTCTATTAGGTTGATTATAAACACTCATTTATTCAGAAGCCTGCAACTAATGATAGCCTTGGTATAAATTTTATTTTTAGTTTGCATTTCAGTGATTTGCCTGCATGTATATATGCACACCATTTGTGTGTCGTTTCCCCAGAAGCCAGAAAATGGCAGCAGGACTTCTGGGACTGGAGTAACAGACCATTGTGAGCCATCATGAGGGTGCTGGGAACTGAATCTGGGTCGTCTGGAAAAGCAGCCAATGGCTTTTTGGTTTTTTGCATTTGTTTTTTTTTTTTTTTTTTTGAGACAGGGTAACCAGTGGCTTTTAACTGCTGAATCATTTCCCCAGCTCACGGTGTCAACTCTTCCTCTAAGATATTCACAATCATACATGTTGTGTGCAAACATTTCTTGGATTTTTTTGGTTAAAAAAAATAAAAAGGAGAATGTGACCGGTGGTGGAGGAGGTTCATTGTAGACGGGGGAAGGTCACAGCAAGGGGAAGAGACAGAGACATCTGAGGGAGTCTGAAGTGGGTCTGACTAACAGACTGAGCTGGGCCATGAGAGTGGAGGTCAGCGGAGAGAGGGACTGCCAGAGACCAAGAGGCCAGGAGGGTAAAAAGAATCACGGCTGGGCAGTGGTGGTGCATGACTTTAATCCCAGCACTTGGGAGGCAGAGGCAGGCGGATTTCTGAGTTTGAGGCCAGCCTGGTCTACAGAGTGAGTTCCAGGACAGCCAGGGCTACACAGAGAAACCCTGTCTGGAAACAAACAAACAAACAAAAAAGAATCACATAGCCAAAATGGCTGAATTATTTAGGGAAGCTGGGGGAAGGGCTGCCCTGCCCCTGAGCTGGAGAGTTCAGGGTAGGGGCCTGGTATGCCAGCTAGGAGGACAGGTAAGGACTGAGGGATGCTGAGAAAATCTGGTGGCCACGTGCGCTTTGACATGTTAGTAGGCACTTCAGCCTTCTGTTCAGCCTTGAGACCCAACATTTCTTTCTGCCCAGGTTGTGAAGGGCTGACAGGRGTGTGCAGGTGTAGAAACGTGGACGTTTCGAGGAATTACAGTACACGGGTGTGGGGAAATGGAGCTGGATAAACTTACCTTTAAAAGAACCTTAAAAAGAAAAGGTAGATTTTCAGCAGCTATCCTCTGAGAACGTAATGCCAACCTACATGAAAAGTCTATGAGAATTGTTAATTTTTAAACACTTAAGAAAAGTCAGCCCTCAGGAGGTATCATCGATTGCTTATTAAAAATGAGCCCCCGGGGATTTCCGTGCAAAACAACATATTTGAGTTGCATTACAGCATCTTCTGTCCTCAAAATTGATATCAAAATAGTGACTTTATAAAGAAGGAAATGGGTAAGTTTGTTTCACTTACAGATGCAGATGTAAAACCATTTAAACATCAGCAAATAAATTACCAAAATGATTTTTAAAACAATTCATGCATCTAAGTTAGATCTATCTTAGGTATTTGGAAAGTCCCCAGCATGCCTTGCACCTGCCTTTGTTCTCAGCTTTGCTTCTCTTCTAGAATCGTCTGTAATGTTTCCCTGTTTGACCACAAGCTTCAGTAATACCTTCCTCGCTGAGCCTTGCTGGAAAAAGTCACAGTTTCCAGAGACGGACCTGCAGAACAGCAGGTCATCCAGTGCCACTTGGCTTGCTTCTCTGAGTCCCCTTCATGGACAGCTAAACCTATACCACTGCCTTCAAACCCTTTACCCCTCTATCACCCCCTTGTCAAGTCACATGGGGACAGTAGTTGTTCCTCTGGGATGTTCCAACCCCCTGAAATCACAGATACTGAACACTGTGTGCTGTGTGCTCCTCCCATATATACCTATGAAGAAGCTTAATGTATCAATTAACTACACTAAAATCTTAACAATTAATAATTAACTAAACACCTATAACAATCTATTGTAATAAAGATTGTAGTTTGGGACCACTGTTAAGTAAAATGGAAACTCTTTGAACTTAAGCCCTGTGATACCTTGCTGACTTGTAACCAAGATGGCTACTGAGTGGCTGTGGGTGGGATGAATGAACACCCTGGAAGTGTTGGTCAAAGGAATGGCTTGTGTCTTGTGGGATAGAGTAGAATGGGACAAAGTCTCATATCTAGAACAAACTTTAACATTTATGAATTGTTTGTTTCTGGGTTTTTTCATTTAGTAGTTTCAGATACAAGTAACCACGGGTGACTGAAACCCGGGGACCTGAGCCCACCGATAAGGGTCCACCATCACGATTCATGTATTCCCCTGACTCGTCTGTAGTTTTCTTGAATCAGACTCTCTCTGCATCCCTGGTGCCTGCTCTCTTCTACCGATCAACACTCTTGTGGAGGTATTCAGATCAAGTCAGAGCGGATCAGTAGGGCATGTGGCCAGCCAGGGGTGAATGGCAGCTCAGAGAGATGCCTGAGCGTGCGTTTGGGTGAGCCAGTGGTTCTCCAGCACCACCCCCAGGACCCATATGCTGCCTGGCTGCCACTGAAATAGAACCCAGCAGCCACTGACTGCATTTCAAAACCCATTCCGAAAGATGAAAGGCAAAATCTGAGGCCAGTTGGTCCTTTACAGTAAGGTTTCCATGGTGACCATGGCCAAGGCCTAGGTGAGGGCAGCTTGTATCTCAGAGCCAGGTCCAACCTGCCCCACATCTCACATATGAGACACGCTCTCTATGTTCCCTCCCATCATCAGGAGGGCAGAGGGCTGCACGTCCCTTCCCACCCCAACCCCTGTATCAGCTGAGCCAGGCTTTTCTGTAGAGGGGAGGGGTTGGACGAAGGGCAGAAGAGTCTCAGTGTTGCAGGCCTGTCCCATCGCACTGAGACCCACTTTCGAAGTCCCTTGAGCATCGAGGGCAGGTGTTCCAGACTCCTTCCTCTGAGAGAAGTCTCTGAGAGTTCGGTTGAGGTGTTTTGGATGTTTCTTCCCTGCCGTACTCCCCTGGGATGGAGCGCCGCTCTGGAGCCGGGAACAGGCTTTTCCCAGTGTCTTCATCTGAGCTGGGGTTCACTCAACATGAGGCAACTGCTCTAAACAGAGTGTTTGTATCTCCACCCACTTCCCCCAACATAGCCCTTCTCTCCGCTCTTCTCTCCCATTCCTTCTCTCCTCCCATTTTCTTCTCAGCACCCTCTCCAGCTCTCTCGCTTGTACCCACCAGGCTTCGACCCCCTCACCACACCCTGCCCTCTTACCTCCGGTCTCTTTGGAATGTCTCCTGGGCATCTCTCTCCTTCCTCTTGGGCCCCTGGGTGCTGTGAAAGGCCACTCTTGAATAAAGACCCAGCTAGGACGGAAAAGCCCAGGCTAGTATATGGTATGGCTGGCTGTCATGGAGCGGGCTCTGGGTGCCCGCTGAGACCTGCATCAGTTTTGCTGTGCAGGGCTTGCACCCCAGGACTTTCTCATAACTTCCTGTCACCGGTACTTGTCCTCTCCCAGCTGGGAGGAATCATCCTAGCAGTTCCGTCCCGAGGCATGCCCAGGACGAAAGCCTCTCAACAGCTGCCTCACTCACACACACAAGGACTGAGAAGATAGGTTACAACCACCAGCTCTGGGCTAATAGATCAAACCTCACTCTCAAAAGGCAGCAGGTCGGATTTGGTGTTCTCTGAGAAGTTCGAATTTAAGGGAAGGAAGGAGTCACTGCCCCCTTAGGTAGGTTTGCAAGGTAATTAGGAGGCTGTCCTGGGAAACTATCTTGCTTGGAAGCTACTAGAGAGGTTAAAACCCCGGGGTCCTCTGGGCCAGGGGCAATGGGTGCTTAGCTCAGTCACCTCATTCTCCTGGGGCTAGCTACCTCTGTGTGACCTGTGACAAATAATATGTATCACAGGTTGTTCGGATGACTAGGGGAGCACTTAGCACAGAGCATGTCTGAGGACCAGCAGTTAAGTTTATTCTTGGGGGGCAGGAGTGGGTCAGCAGAGGTGCGAGAGCTAGGGATACTTTCAGACATTCAGTAGTTTCCACTGCTTCCAAGCTCTCCAGCCAAAGTAGACACTGCCGGACAAGGGAGCCGCCGCCGCTCACACCATCCAGGTCTGGCGTTCCCTCTGCTCACGTTTCATTCCCCGGATGCTCGGCTACCGAAACCTTCCCCTCTCTATACTATTTTACAGACAATAA
>BDUI01008331.1:49450-62788 GCA_002335545.1 Apodemus speciosus
TTGGCAAATTGTGCAGCTCCCTGGAGAAAAATTAAATTGTATATTATATGTCCAGATAAATTCCAAATGTATCAATCATATAAGAATAATAAAAAATTAAAAGATAATAGATATACAGAATTTATTACCTTGGTGTGACAATTAATTTGCAAGATTTAAAATCTGGAAAACTTACATGTCCTAAGAACTTCAGCACAGAAATAAATAAAGCCAAAATATTAAGGCCAAATTAGAAAAATGTTATAAGGTATCGTGATGGTTTGTATATGATTGGCCCAGGAAGTGACCCTATTAGGAGGTGTGGCCTTGTTGGAGTAGGCATGTCACTGTGGGTGTGTCCTTAAGACCCTCGCCCTAGTTGCCTGGAAGTCAGTCTTCCACTAGCAGCCTTCAGATGAAGATGTAGAACTCTCAGCTCCTCCTGCACCATATCTGCCTGGATGCTGCCATGTTTCTGCCTTGATGACAATGGACTAGGTTGCAAGACTGATTAAGGAAGGCATTCTGGTGTCAATATTAAACCATCACACACATTCTTGCACAAGCATGCATACCCATACACCACATGAACATGTTACACACATACATATACCAAATAYACATAAACACATACGTACATATACCACATACATATATATGCACACACATATATACACATGCACACACATTCACACACAACATATATATACACACACTCACATACACACACACAATGGCTAGGGGCAAAGACAATCTATTAAAGGAAAATATAAAAGTAAATTAGTGAAAAATCTAACAATATATGTGGATTCTGTTAAAAGGTTAAATATTAGTATGTCTGTAGAATGTTGCTTTTGTACTATCTGGAACCAGACAGTTTTTGTTTTTCTGAGGTGGTTTGGAACCATCTATGCCAAGAAAGGACCAGATACAAAGGTCTTAATATTTATGTCACCTTGAAGCCATTGAAAAGGAGAGACCTGCCTGCGCAGACAGGGCCAGGATGCAGGAGGGTGAGTCACAATCCCAGAGAAAGTCTCATGGCCGGGACACAGGCACTGCCAGGGTTGACTGCTCAGCAGTGAGCACAGCTGGCCCTAGAGCAAGCACGGGATGAGGACGACCCACCCGTGGCACCAGGCACTATTAACTGGGGCTGGGGAGTGTCTCAAGGAGGGGAAACTGAAGAGGCTTAAAGAGCAAGAATGAGGAACTGGGAGAGCGGAGCATCTTAAATCAGAGTCTAGTCCTCAAAGGGTATCTTGGCTGACTCTAATAATATATAATTACTTATAGTACAAATTATATTTCCTATATAGCGAAGCTTAGCATATGAATAACTATGCATTCTACCTAAGACAGAACATCCCACCAGTCGAAACCAATCACTGTGAGATGTTAATTGCATTGCCTCATGCCATGCTGACAGGGAAGGCGGAAAGTAGTACATTGCTGTCAAATTATGCCAGGAACTGCCTGATTTCTGTCATAAAAGACAGATTATTCTCTAAATGTGCAATTCAATTATTTGAAGTTCAACATACCTACTATAGTACTCAATAAATGTTGGGTGACACTCATAATTTCCTGTTTCAGGTTTGAAATTTGGGGCTATTTAAAAGTAAACCATTTGAAAGATCTGGAATCTTTTTTTTTTCTGGTCTCATTTTTATTTGCTTCTTTTATGATATTTAATGAACCACAGATGGTTTTAAGCAGCGGTTATATTGTTATGTTTTATTTTTAATTCCATTAGATCTTTCACAATATTAAACTTACTTGGTTTAGATATATAGACGAAAGATCAACATTTAGGTAGATAAGGAGGAAGGGAGATAGATTGATAGGCTGATAGATAGATAGATAGATAGATAGATAGATAGATAGATAGATAGATAGATAGATAGATAGATAGATAGAGAGAGAGACAGACAGACAGACAGACAGACAGACAGACAGACAGACAGACAGACAGACAGACAGACAGACAGATTCAAAGACCAAGATTGAAGAGCTGGTCAAGAGGCCAGAGACACACCACCAAATGTTTAAGTAGGATTTAAAATGCAAACCAAGGTTGGTTTTGGCCCCTTGAAATTATTTCAAGTTGCCTTTGTTCTACAAAAATAAGTGGATGGGAGACTGATTAATTTGCAGTTATCCTAGAAGTCCTCAGTACTGTCCACAAATGAAGCTGTATGAATTACATACCACTCCAGCTGTTGCCTCCTGCAGCATAATGCTTCTCTAAGCAAGCTTCTTGTGTAGGTGAGGCATGCCTGGCCATTTCCTGCTGTAWGTATCTTCAAGATTTATCCCTTGTCATTCTACAATTAGGTTGTAATAAAATCGGCGCTGTATTTGCAGTGTCTCAATGATACCACATACTTTAGCTGAACAAGAGGTATAAATTATTCTGTGCCCGAGGAAAACAGTCTGGCAGAGGGAAGGGACAGACAGGCTTATCTTTGAAATTCCTCTCTTGCTATCTCTGACCTCTCGCATGTCAACATTTTGAAGGCACTTTCTCTGATTCTCAGGCGATAAGTAGCACCTCAAAGACAGGGCTGATGATTTGAGGCGGTTCAGAGTATACACAAAAACATTTGAACTATGCACAAAATAGTCATAATGGAGTATACATCATTTTCCTGGTTAGGTGTCAAATATATAATAAAAGCATAATAAATAACTATATTGTGGATCCCAGTATTTTGGGTTTTCTTAACTTTTCTTTGAATTCTTTTGATAAGAAGAGCTGTGTGTTGATAAACAGAGCTAAGACTTGGAGTTAGAAAATCACCACCAGAGCATCTCTTCCACACAAGGTGACAAGAACTTCAACCATCCCATTCCAAAGCCTGGGGTGCTGACATTACGTGCTATATATCATGGCGGAGCATGGGGTTGACTCTAATTTTGGGAGGAAGCTTTCATTTCTCAGAAGTATTGTTTCTGTTTTACTGATCACCAGACCTTTTGAAGCCAGCATCRGCAGAACCTAATTCCCCCTAATCCCACTCCTAAATGTGGTGCTAGTAGAAATCCAGGAACATGAAACCTCAGCATGTTTTCATTGGTGTGTTCTCTGTTGCTTCAGAAAGGGATCTCAGAGCCTCATTTGGTATTAATTAAAGCCAAGTGATGCAGGAGAGTAGACGTCACATGTGAGGCCTACAATTCATTTTCAAGATGGTTTCCAGCTTTCCTTCATTTCTGGATTTTTTTTAGTGGTTCCCTGGATACTACAGAATCTTCTGGCCATAGATTCCAATCAGCTTGCCCTGCCATGAATTTAGGTTCAGAAAGAAAAGTATATTGGTCAACCATTTAGAGAGATACCATTTTCTTCCATTGTGAGGAGTGCTTTCTTCTTCGATTCCCTGATGACTCAGAAGGTGCAGAAACTTGCAACCAAAAATCAGTCCCTGAAGATGCTCTGGACCTGAGGGCCACTCATGGTGCACAAAAACCCCAGGGCAGGAATTTGGAAGTGCAGTCATCAGAGAATGAAGCCTACTTTACTATTCAAGACTACTTAGATCACACAAGAAAACCCAAAGCATCCTAAAAACATGTGTTTAAAAATACTGATGCATTCCTTAATTAACTAAAGGCCTATGTGTGATGGGAACTCAGGGGRTATTGTTGGATCAGCTCTCTGCTGACACAGATCAAAAATAGGCCCTTTCCCACTACTACAAAATAACCCCAGCTGTTTTATCTGTGCCTTTGAGTTCACCGCCCCTCATGTACTCAGATGTCTCATTATGTAATAACATATCTCATGTTAATTAACTTAAGGCTGTGGTTGGATCATTTGTCTAGCCTTAAGCCAAGACTCTGGCCAAGCAAGTGGAATGTACCCATTTATTGGGCTCAGATCTCATTTGATCCCTTCCAATTACTGAATCAAATGGACTTAATGTGTTGATTATCTTGGGACTGTATCCTTCCTCTTGCTCTGTAGAAGAAGATGTGTGAGGCAGGGATTCTGCCAAAAAACATTACAAACAAACAAACAAACCCTCAGGGCTGTAGAACCCTGCCTACAATGTTATCCACAGTTTAAAACTTTCTAGTTCTTTCCAGTTCTTTATTAAGAATAAAATCCCTCCTACAACACCTTCCTAGCCTCTGCCATCTACACCTAGAGGAGGCACCTTTGCTGTCTGAACACTTCAGCATCCATATGGAGTTCATTTGGAGAAAGTTGGGCAGGGATGTGGTTTCCCAAATCATCTCCTGTGYTTCTGGTCCCCAAAGCCCAGTAAGCCTGCATAGCCATCTGAATATCTCAAGCAGATCTGTACAGAGAGACACAGAGAGAGACTTCAAGCAAAAGAGAAAAGCCCTTTTCTACCAACTAGTTCAGGTTAGTGGAGCCTCAGGCTAGAAAAAAAAGAGCCAGCACTAATGGCTTGGCTAATCAGAAACAGTGACCAAGATAAAAATCTTAATTTTCTATTCCCTGGACCTTAGAGTACTACATCATTTATTCATGAACTAATAACTTCATAGAATAATAGGACCATGAAAAGCTGCAGCTAAAAATCACTCCCCTTGCCAGATAAAGAAGGAAAGCCCCAGGGAGGAAGAGAGCAATCCTTGGGATCACAAGGCAAGCAGGGACTTCAGAAAACAAACAGTTAATCTAAAGGATATATTTCAAAGCTTCTGGGATAAGTAAAGTTATTTGCATATGTACATCATGTTTTCATAGTCATCATTACAATCTTGGGAGGGCCATGTGCCGATCCAAAACCACTACTAACTTGGATTTTCAAAGACATAAATTTGAACCCTAAATACATCCCGTGACTTGATGGCATAAAATAATAAGTACTTGCTTGCTAATAGGTCAGTTGATGTGTTCTGTAGGGTTCTGTTGCTGTCATTTTGAGTCAAGTGTCTTATGGAACTGAGATGAGACAAGCCTCAAACTCAGTCACCAAGTGAAATCTGAGCTCCTGACTGTCCCGTCTCCACCTCCTGAGAGGCGCAGCTACAGGGATGCTCCTCCATGCTCAGATTGTGCTGGTAGTTATGAAAGATTAAGGGAGATGAACCCCCCCACACACTTATCCAAAATAACTGATTTGCCTTTCTCCTTTAATATGGAAAGAGTCTTTTTCTCCTCTCCTTTTTGACAGGCAAGTAGGCAGGACTCTGAAGGCCCCACCTCTTTGCTGTCTCCTCAGCTGATATCAACTTACCACTTTGCAAAGACTTAAACATTTGCTCTCAWATGGAGTCCGTCCACTCCCTGGTTTCTATTTTCCCTTTAATTTGTGGCCTGTGCAATTTCTTTTACCTATTTCAGTCTCAAGTGTTCATTTRGAAAGGCTATTTGTTACACTTAATTTATAGTTTAAGAATTTTGTTTTGGACTTATCAGAATTCCAAACCAGGCCACAGACTATATTTATTTTCTCTCTCCATATGTGACTACAGTAATTATAGCCACAATCTTCTGGCAAATATCATAATTGAATGGGTCTTTGCTTCATGAGGAACAGTAGATACAAAAGCGTCATGACTGAATTTCTAATGCTTCTCTATTTTTCCAGAAAAGCTTTGGAAGGTGAGTAGGGATCTTGAAGAATTTTGACACCCATTCACTCCAGACAGAGAGAACACTAATGGACCAAAGAGTTGATTCTGTCCAAGCTCAGCTTGGTGAAGCAATGAGTTTCTTGGAGTTATCTAAAGCATGGATGACTGACAGGCAGATACACCATCAGAAAATCCTGCTCCCAACATGGTCNGAAAGGCTATTTGTTACACTTAATTTATAGTTTAAGAATTTTGTTTTGGACTTATCAGAATTCCAAACCAGGCCACAGACTATATTTATTTTCTCTCTCCATATGTGACTACAGTAATTATAGCCACAATCTTCTGGCAAATATCATAATTGAATGGGTCTTTGCTTCATGAGGAACAGTAGATACAAAAGCGTCATGACTGAATTTCTAATGCTTCTCTATTTTTCCAGAAAAGCTTTGGAAGGTGAGTAGGGATCTTGAAGAATTTTGACACCCATTCACTCCAGACAGAGAGAACACTAATGGACCAAAGAGTTGATTCTGTCCAAGCTCAGCTTGGTGAAGCAATGAGTTTCTTGGAGTTATCTAAAGCATGGATGACTGACAGGCAGATACACCATCAGAAAATCCTGCTCCCAACATGGTCRAGTCACAAAAAGCKACACCAGCAGTCTCACCCCACAGTGAGTATCCTACTTTCCAAAGCCCACAAGAASAATTGCATCTGGGGCAGAAAGAACTGGAGTCTCAGATGGCGGACTTTGTACCATCTCMCCTCCTTCCATGAGGAAATGTTAACAGCCTTATTGCCAGAGACCCAACCTACAGCTATGTACRTTGTTCTGTTTATTTCATTGCCATGACTACAGGTTGAGCTAGCCTGAGACAAACACAGAWGCTCTGTTTTACAYGGTAATGGTCATGTCACCCCAGCAAGAAATGGCTACACCACACCTTGAGAATACGTGATTAGCTAACTTGAGGGCCACACATCAATTTGTTTTCTTCTGAGAGGGTACCCAAGAAACAGTACACATCTTATTKGTGGCTACTTTACTGTTCTGAGAGGTCCTTGAAACTTTTGGATGTAGACCATAGCTGGAGGACATAGGGGCAGGTCTTTGAAAGAACAGAAGACACTTTCTGTCTCTTTGTATCTTTGTCGCTGACCCCTGCTGCTGTGATATCTTGCCTAAGAACACTGGGAACAACCACAGACTGAGCCCTCTGAAACTGTGAGCCAATAGTAAGCATGTCTTCCTTTAAGTTGCTCTCMCAGGTGTTTTGTCACAAAGACAAAGGTAATGCAATACCAGCTCATACTTCCATGGTCACAGTTTGGTTCAGCTTGCCAGTTATTCTGGCCTAACCTGAAGGCCTCAGGTGGTTGGTATCATGAGGAAATTTACTCTGGCTGGGTGGTCTAAGATGACTTTGCTCACATGTCTGGCAAATGGCAGTGGATGCCAACTAAGCCTGCAGTTCCTGGGATCTTCTATGCTTTAAGCTGAAGATCACAGCAGGMAAACACTGTTCAATYGATTATAATAATATTGGGAGAGTTAAGACAGCATTGAGCAAAGGCTAGGGAATGCTTGCTTTTGTATATAAGAAACTTCCTTTGCTGGAGGTTAGTGACAGTGATAGATACAATTTTGACCATAATATTTATGTAAGCTTAGCTTTAGCTATAACTCTCCCAAGCTTTAGAAAATGGAGAGAGACAGATTACCCAGTATTTTTTTAATTCTTAGTTTCTGTTCTTCGCCTCTCTGGGATTGTGGTTCTCAGAGGACTCTACCTAAAACCAGACTGGCCTCACAGTTGACCACATTCCTCTTCCATCATAGAATTTATTAAGAAACCTAATCATTGTTTACAAGAAAGTTCAGCCAACCGTGTGTTGTTGATTGACARAGAAACTGGGGCYAGAGTGCAGAAGTCCATTTATTCCATTCAAAGAAACTCTAATTTTTACCATGTGGGTCATGGGGAGCTGTGGAAGGTATCAAAGGAATGATCCATGAAATCAGTTGTTAATTTCTACCTTACTCTGCCATGATATTGGTATAAAAAGTAAACTTTGGGTAGAAAGGCAAGGCAGCAAAGACTGCATAGCCAGCCAGAACTTGCTTCTTTATTGAGAGGAAATAATTAGTGCCAGACCTTCCTGTTTCACTTTTGTGGTGGTTATGCTAGTGTCTGGGGTAACCAGCAATGTCAAAAATCTGTAAGCCACCACTGGTACCACAGCTGGGCTGATGAAGATTCAACAGCTCAGATCCTCCCCGTTCTCTTTCCTGAGATGAGATCAGCTAATGTTGCTGACTCCATTAGCAATTCATAAGCTGTTGGCAGAGCTTGGGCCCTGCACTGAAGCTGAGCTGCCTAAGTCCTCAACATCCAGGATTAAATCAAATGCATCACAGTCATCAGCGAGGCCCTTGGGCTTGTCACACTTAACAGCATTTCCTACCTCTCTGTCCCGAGAATTAGATCTTCCCCATGGAGGCAACCATATGCATTTGACACTGGCATGATAAATTCCTTCTTATTTGGTTTTTTTTTTTAAATTAAGGGAAATAAGTAAAGTAGGAATTCTAGATTGTGTGAGGAGACTCGATAACAACTGGTCTCGCCTGCAATGTGCCTCATGTTCTCCTGCCCCTGAGTCTTAGCGCAAAGTTCGCCCTGCTTTGTCACATTAAAGTCAGAGCCATCTGAATCATCAGAACAGTTGGACAAAAGATCCTGAAGGGAAATGTCCTTTGTGGCAATCTTTTGTCTCCTTACACTCAAACTCTTAAATTTATAATACAAAATAAATTTGATAAATCATTAAAGTTTTACCTCAAAGCCATTACAGAACACTAAAAGACTGAAATATCTTGGTAATGCCAACAAAGTCCAAGCATCATAAACAGACCATCCCTACTAGATAGGAGACTATCTAAATTAGGGATAGTCAAATTATATAGATAAATAGGAATGCTAACCCCGTATGGTTTGCTCTTTGCAGTAATGCGCTATTTTAATTTTTGTGGGGCATCTCAAAAAAGGAACCAAGGAAGATATGCAATTTAATTGAGAAAATGTTAGGCTTCTCGCTAGGTCTGCAGCCCTAAGCCCTCCTCAGACTGCTGTCCTTCCCACCTACCCCAGCAACTTCAATATGCTGCCGGATACCACGTGTCCACATCTGTGGCTCATGTCTCTCTCAAACTACCGTCTTTTTGAACTCCTTATTAAGCTCTCCCTCCAGTTTCCAAATTCTTTAAAGAAATCTTTTGCTTTATTTCTTTAACTCGGGTTCCACACAGCAAAGAGGAAAACCTTCTCTTCTCAGAGGCTAACAGCAGAAAAGAAATCTCCTGAACTGATAGCCCCTGGGTTTGGCCTGGTTATGTATTAACACTTTTATCCCAGTTCCAAGAGAAGCCAAGAATAATACAAAGTGCAGTTTCTAAAGGTTGGCATCGGAACTGAGCCATTCCTGGGATCATTGCTTCAGGGTCAATAAACTGTGCTCTGGACACTATTAGCTAATTGGTGTTCAGGATGTTTTCCTCATCAGGATGGAGGAGAGTGTGGATGGTGCTCTTCTACGTGCAAATCCCATGGGGGAAATTACAGATCCTGCTGTTCCAATATGTTCCGAATGCAATCCACATTTAGTGTATCAACCTAAGGACTCTGGTATCTGTTCACCTATGAGAATTAACTCTCTGATGTTGTTTGGTGACACTTTCCAAGTGTGCTGTGCTCATCTGATGATGCATCTAGATCTAAGAGGCAGGGATGAGGCAGGTGAGGGTAAAACTAAAACTAAAAACCCTTCTGGTACACTTGTGGAAATCTCAGAAACAATAAGCTCCCAGTGTTCAATGTCACCCTCCCAGGCATGCTGTCCCAAAGGCTGTAAGTGGAGAGGATTGTGGGAAAGAGGAAAGGGGAATCTGCAAGCCATGATGCACTCAAAAGGTCTGAATGCAAAGCCAGAGTCCACCACTAAGTAGAAAGCTTGGGTCTGGAATAATTGCAGTTAAGTGTACTGGCTGCTCCTCCAGAGAATCCAGTTTTGATTCCCAGTGTCTACATGGCCCCTTAAAACTGTMCTTAACTCCAGTCCCAAGGGATCTGAGCCCTCTTCTGGCCTCTCCAGCACTACACACATGTGGCACATAGACGAATATGCAGGGAATCTTTCATAGTCATAAAATAAAAAAAAACAACAACATAAAGGAAAAAAGAAAAGAATAAACCAGACAAGAAAAAAACAGACAAGACACCTTTATAGTTTAGTCTCCAAATCCCTGAAATGGGACTGCTTCTCATGCCTTCCTCAAAGCAGTGCTGAATCACAGGCGATGGTTTGTAGAGARCACCTACTGCAGAGCCCACAGTACCATGGACCTGACTGTCGTTATCATTGTCAGTAACAAAGCTGGAAGCCAAGCTGTGATACACATGCATCTATCAGTGCTTTGTCAGCTCATGCTGGAGACAGATAAATCTAAATTAGAGCCCGTCTCCAGGCTTTTAAATAGGACCAGGCACCCTGACTGAGTACAGGTGTAGCTTCGTCTCTGTTAATATGAGAAGAAAGGATGGTCCGGAGACAGACAGACAGAGAGAGACAGAGAAACAGAGAAAACAATCGCTATCTGAAAGTGAATGAAGGGCACCTGCTCCTCCCTACTCTTTTTTTTCTTACTCTGAGATCTCAGTGAGTGTGTGTGTGTGTGTGTGTGTGTGTGTGTGTGTGTGTGTGTGTGTCTTTCAGCTATGAGTTCTGGGATAGATGATAACTGCCAGTAATAGGATTAGCATTGATTTCTTTAGCAAGAACAGAGATGTGGCAGTTCCAGCTATTTCCTAAACTGCCAGCTTTGAAATATTAAAAAAAAAAAAAGGTGGGGGGGAGAAGAAAGAAAAGACAGGAATAAAAAAGAAAGAAATGTACAAGGGGCATGTCTTATAGAGAAAGGGAAGTCTGTGTGACTCTGGGCACACGTTCTGTGTGGGTGCGGGCAYATGTGGGCACCGAGCAGGCTGTGGGAACACGAGGTGCGTGTAGATCATGAGAATGTTTTTATTGTCTTTTGATAAAGGCTCAAAAGCTCTGTTTCCGTTCTGCTTCAAAAAAGGTTTTAACATTCATTTGGCTTTCTTTTTCTTTCACTGAGAACACATTTACCAGTTGCTCTTTCATAGTCATCCTTGAATCCTGACTCGTTTAACCTTGAAATTCAAACAAAGAAAAGAAATGCCTCAAAGAAAGGCTGCAGTGGGCCCGGCAGGACTCAGAATGCTGTCTTCTCAGAGGCCAAAATCCAGGGCGAAATCTCTAAACCGACATACCCCCTGGCAAGCGAGAGGAAATCCGGGGTTACCTTCCTAACCCGAATTTAAGGYTCTGCCACTTGCCCAAATGTGTTGAAYACAAAGYCATGCAAGGTCCAAGGTGCTGCCCACCAGGGTCCCGCTAGAACAAGGAGTGGGAACCTTGAGCAGAATGTGGGGTTCACGCACAACCGCTCCCAGAAACCAATTTGAAGCCCAAACCACCATAACACAGGTATGAGAGCAGGAGGTCAAATCAGTCACCTAAATCACATCTTGAGATTCAGAAATCATAACAACCTGGGTTTTATGTAAGTACCAAGGTAGAAACATGGATAATACAAGAGTGTCCTTTTGTCTTTGATATCTCTGGGATTGGATACAGTATGTCTAAAGCAGAGAATTCAGAAAGAGAAGCTGGCCAGAAAGGGTGGCACACCCCTGTACTCTCAGCACTAAGAAGGTRGGACAGGGGGATGAACAGTAGGCTAGCGTAGTTTACATAACAAGTTCCAGGACAACCAGAGCTACACGTTGAAGGCATCCATCAAAGCAGCTGAAWGAGGACTTCACACAATTATTACTTTTTAGTTGTGACATAATTTATGAAGATTGTCATCATTTAGATCTATTAGYGGGGTAGCCATGTACCAGGAAGTAAGTGTAGGAAGTCCTCTGTATGTACTCAGCACACCTCTCAATCTTCATAATAAAAGATAGATAGCATTGCTCCCATCTTCCAGATCAGTTGATCGATGCATCCAGTAACTCAGAGTAATGAACTCCCAATCCAGACAATTCCAAGCCTTGAGTCTTTTTATTTACGCTGAGTCAGMAGCTAATTTTCCCTAGTGCCAATTTTCCCCSAAGGTTACTACATTTTTGCTGAGATAACACTAGTTAAACACAACTTCTTCTTCTTCAGCCCAGGTGAGGTGGCTCACACACACACCTGTGACCTCAGCACCTGAGACTGAAGCAATAGGATTGCTCTGAGCTTGTGRCCTTTCTAGGCTGTATAAWGAGTGTTATAGTGTTATAGACCAGCCTAGGCTACAGAATGAGACCCTGGCCCAATATAAATGGAGAGAGAGAKAGACCTAACTCATTRCTCCATGCCAAGTATGGTTGGCACACATRKTAATCTCTCAGCACTCAGAAGACTGAGTCAGGAGAAGCAAGGGTTTGGGGCTAGCCTGAGCTACTGGGCTACTTAACAAGACTCTGTCAGTGAAAGGAGGAGGAGAAAAGAGAAGAAAGAAAGGGAAACTTTTTCCCGGATTCACCAACCCATTTACTCTATACCCAATCATCATAGACACCTGCTGTAGTCATTAACAGAAGAAGACCACTGAATKTAAGATCTCTGGCACAACCTGCTCTGAGGTACACAGAACAGACTGTCTGAGACTGGCGGATAAAAGAGCCTGGGGGATAAAGGAGCTTGGATAATATTTCCTGAAGATGARGTCCTACCTGGACTTGAAGATGAGTAAGAATTCATAGAATAGACAAGTTATCATGAGTACTTTCTTCATGCGTTCTATCTAGTACCATCTAATCTCCTAAAGGCAAAAACAATTACCCATGTATGCACAACACAAATCGCTGAACAACTGGTTGGAAAGTTAAATATCAACTTTTAATTATTTTATCATCCCACAATACATATCTTTAAATATATTTCTTCCTTTCTCATTGCAAAGATAATTCCTGTTCATTAAAAAGATAAAAAGTAATAGGCATTAATGTATTAATATACACATGGAAACAAATCACTCGAAACCATGCTATTGAGATTTATACGRAGTTAGCGTATTGGTTTATTTCCTTGGAATCTGTTGTTACCTACTTTCCCTAAAATTTAAATGTATAATATACACACTAATTTCTGATATTTCTAACACACAGTGCTAACTTCATAATGGATGTTTAGCATTTTGCAATGGTATTAGATGTTCTCTGAGAGCAAAAGWGCCAGTGGCTCCTTAGCATTTCACCCAATGCATACTCCAWCCCATTTCCACCCCACAGAACACTGGGATGGCTCCATACTTGTGTGGTACTATAAATTACACTGCAAGGAATATCCTTTAATATAGATCCTTGTGTGCATCTGTAATTATTTCCTAAAGATACYTTCCCRGAGGTAGCTTTAGGCTTCTCAAGAGCCTAAAAMCATTGTAAAGTTTTTGGCATATATTTCTAAACATGTCTTCAAACATATAGAATCCATCTGTYCTCTCACAAGCCATRCATAAGGCTGCACGTCTTCTGCACTCTCAACAACATTGGATATTTCCAYTTAAACCACTTTAGAAGTATTTCCCAATTGAGAAGGCAGAACATTATATCTTGTTTTTATTTGCTTATCAGAGAATACTGATGAGCTTCAACTTTCCTCATACCTTTATTATCCACTCATATTTCTCCCTTTGTCAGTTATTCATGTCCTTCACCCATTTTT
>BDUI01008332.1:38728-49834 GCA_002335545.1 Apodemus speciosus
GTTCTATATTATTTTCACTCATGTGCATGGATATGAGGGTGGGAGTGGCAAGCATGTATATGTGAGTGCCTGCTGAGTGCAGAAGAAAGTGTCATCTCCATTGAACCTGGAATATAAGTAATATGAGCCTTTTGAAGTGATGCTTTATGAACTGAACCAGGGTCCTCTGTAAGAATAGCAAGTGCTCTTAAATGTTGAATTATCCAGTCTTCACATTTATAGTTTAAAATAGGTAGAGTATCTGACCCTGATGTCTTCATTTGATGTAATATCACAAGCACATGTAAACCTATTTTAGGAACTAATGAATAAAAATAAAATTTCTGAAAAACAATAACATGCCTTAATTTAGTTATGTTTAGTAGAAAGTTGATCATCCTTACATTTCTGAATTCATCTGCCTTGTGTATGGATGATACAGAGYGATTTGCAATGAGCAGTCTAGGGTGTTCCTGCTCATACAAAGTATTCCATGAGAATTTCAGCATGTTTCTTTAAGCCTTTTGGGTAAATGTAATGAAAATAACATTTATTTATATTCGTGTTGTATGGACACTCATTATTTTTACAAATGACAGCTTATTGTCAACATCATTAAATGCTCACACATTTTTTAAAGCTTCCTGACTCTTCCATACAKATTAGAAAACACAGTCCTTAAGTTATCCTCAGACTATCTCTGGTGTATCCTTATTTGAGGATTCTTATTCTATATATAGGATATGCTAAAGACCACCAGAAAACTCTTAGAAATGATGAATAATTCCAAAAAAGTTATCCTCAGACTTAAAATATAATTTATCAAAGCATCCTGCAAGTATCATCCATTCCTGTTGTCTGTGATTCTATTGGTCTGAAGAAGAATGGCATATACATATAATAGCAAATCTAATTCTGCTGAAATACATTGTGCATTATAATGAATGAGGGGCTGATAACTTTTAAGGTTATACTGGGTTATCAAGATTAGTGTTTTAAATGCAGGGCCAGATTCTCCTTCCTCCTCATCATCTGTGTTACTGTGGATCTGTAGGCTCTCTCCTCTTAACTGAGATCCAGCAGTAGCTGCTCTTGACCTCCCCCCTGCCACCAAAGTCTATAAATAACTCAGTGAGTGTCTGGTTTGGTTGTGCCTCAAGGATAGTATGGAGGTCTTTTTACTTGTAAAAACTTAAAATTTCTCTTGGATAAAGGCCCATGCTAGCTTCTATAACTCACCGACAATTATGTCATCAGCACTTTTCACCCATCAGGACTGCCAGGCATCGAGTAATTGATAACAGAGCAGCCAAGCTGTAAGATAACTTATTTTTATGAAAATAAACTACACTTACAGTTGGAAACTTAAGTGAAAGAGAGATTAATGAATTAGGAAAGGAGGCATTATATAAATCACTTTGATTTCCTTACCTGCCTTCAGTTGCTATATTTGTTGAAAGTTGGTAGATATTTTGTGCATCCAATGATCAATAAAAAAGTCTATTGGAGTTGCTGAACATGTTTTATCAGTTTATTTAATGTTGTATATTTCCTATTCCACACTAACAAATAGTAGAAAATATGCAGGGAGTTTCTACAGTGAAAGAGTGACTCATTGTGACTTTCTGGCTGAGTCTAAGGCCTTCCTCAAGATGCTCTCATTTCAATGACTAAAATCAGGTGATCCCAAGAGATTGTGTAAGATTATTTGAAAACTGCATTGAACTATTTAGATGCATGTTACAACAGAAGTAAGAAATGAATTAATTAGGAACAAATAAATAACTCTGGATCTTTTGGCAGAGACATTTTATTTTAAAGATGAATTTAAGAATTAAGCCACTTAATGAGGAATTGCCTTATGAATAAACATAGATACATGAATTATGTTCATGAGTTTGAGGTTTAAGCAGAACTGAAAAGCCAAAACAGTAGTTTATTGTTAAGAAGTAAGTTGAACAACTCTTCTAATTCAATGTGTCATTTAAGTTGTTGTCAAATAGCCGCATCCTATTTTGAAATACAAATTAATTATCTAGTACATGCTTGAGATTGCTTATCTCATTCAAAGTCTCATTAGTATGCAAATGACTCTAATTAGGTCACTGTCAGACAATATTAGAGCAGAGTTGCTTGCCACCCTTGAGAATAAAAGGGTTTTCTTCCCGAAATATAAAATTATTACTGACATCAGCTTTACCTGATAGGGATTAATCTGGAAGCATTTATTTGGAGGACATATTTAGTTAGGGATATAAAGAAAATTTTCTGCATGTGCTGTTTTTTTCTATGTGATGTATGTGAATGTGCACTTGTATGTACAGGTGTGTTAACCTACATAGGTGTGTGTGGCAGTCAAAGGTTGGCATGGGGATGACTTTCACAGTTACTTCTTTCACTTAGATAAAGTCTTCTACTGAACACAGAATTCACTTGTTTGGCTGGCTAGGAAACTCCAAGATCTGTCTATTTCTGTCACACAGAGCTGGCACTACAGGTTCATACTACCACGTCCTACTTTTACATGGGTGACGCCAATCTGAACTCAGTAATTTATGCTTGAGCAGAAAATATTTTGCATAATAAGTCATCATCCCAGGCCAAATGTTCATTTTTGTAAAAGCATCAACTTATAAATGAAAATTAATATATTACAATTAAAGAATGTTAGAAAATGTGATATGAGCTGGAGAGATAGTTCAGAGTTGGACTGAGCATGGGGTCCCCAATGGAAGAATTAGAAAAAGGACTAAAGGAGCTAAAGGGCATTTCAACCCCATAGGAAGAACAATATCAACCAACCAGATCCACTAGAACTTCCAAGGACTAAAACACCAACCAAAGAGTACACATGGARGGACCCATGACTCCAGCTGCATATGTAGCAGAGGATGGACTTGTAGGGCATCAATGGAAGGAGAGGCCTTTGGTCCTGTGAATTCTCAATACCCCAGTGTAAGGGAATGCCAGGGTGGGAAGTGAGTGGGTGTGAGAGCACCCTCATAGAAGTAGGGAGAGGAGGATGGGATAGGGATTTCCAGAGGGGAAACCAGAAGGGATAACATTTGAAATGTAAATAAAGAAAATATATAATAAAAGAAAAGAAAAAATACCAAAAAAGAAAGTTTGATAAGAATGATACTGTAAATTATCCTGTCACTGATTATATTTCACCATATATTTTGTGTTCATTACTGTGAGAAACAAAGACTGAAATGAGAACTGCTTAACAAAAGAGGAAAATTTTGTTCATTTGAATTAATTTGTATAGAACATAATTGAGATAGCAATTAATAAATTAGTGGATTAACACAACTGTAATATGAAATATAGCTGTATAGCTTAAACAATGTGGGAAAAGATCTGTTTCCTCATCTCCCATCTTTGTGTTCTCATGAGAACACAGTTTAATTTGAAGACTCATATTAACTTTTCTTATATAATACAGTTGAAACTCTTTGGCATTCCCTTAATTGTTGAGAGTAATGTGAACTCTCACATAATTTATACAATGACCAGCAGGAAGAAATAGKCAATATTCTAACATATTTCATCATCATTTGAATCTKTGGTAGTGTGAATATCTATATTAATAGTCTTTAATACCTTATGTTAAAAATAAATAGAGAAATGTTATGAAGTAATGATGCTAAAGGAAGAAAGTAACTTCACCAGAGCTTTGGGGTTGCAGTAAGTATATGGAAAGTGATTCACAGAGATAAACCAATAAAGTCAGATAGGGATGGATAGCATGACCAGGAAGGGAAGCTTGTGAAAAGCCTAAAATGGGAATACTATCTAAAATAAAGTTRATGAAATAATTGCAAATGATATTCTGCTATATGCACAGGTAGGTGTTTAGGCCAATTGTTATCAGAGAGGTTTAATCCAGCAACTGAAGGAAGAGCTCAAGGAATCCTGAATAAGAAGGGTAGGAGGATTGTAGGAGCAAGAGTATCCAAGGACATGATAAGGAAACCCACAGAATCAACTAACTTGAGCTCAAAGGAGCTCACAGAGACTTGACCAATAACCAAGGAATGTACATGGGATTGATCTGGACCCTCTGCACATACRTTACAATTATTTAGCTTAATTTTCTTGTGGTACTCCTAACAGGCTGTCTTTGATTCTGCTGGCTTTTGGAACTAATTCCCTCCTACTAGGTTGTCTTGCCCAGACTTAATAAGAGGAGGGGCATAACCTGGTCTTATAGCAACTAATATGCCATTTTTGGTTGATATGCATGGGTAGCCTGCCCTTTTCTGAAGGGAAATGGAGGAAGAGGAATTGGGGACAGGTGGGGAAGGCAAAGTGGGACAAAGGACTGGGAGGAAAGTAGGGAAGGAAAACTGTATTTGGTATTTAAAAAATAAATTAAAAAAGTAAACATCAGGACTATTCAAAGCAGGTACATCCAGGAGCACAGAGAACACAGGAGTGGCAGAGCAGTTGGGACAGGGAACTTCTGGGCTTCNATGAAATAATTGCAAATGATATTCTGCTATATGCACAGGTAGGTGTTTAGGCCAATTGTTATCAGAGAGGTTTAATCCAGCAACTGAAGGAAGAGCTCAAGGAATCCTGAATAAGAAGGGTAGGAGGATTGTAGGAGCAAGAGTATCCAAGGACATGATAAGGAAACCCACAGAATCAACTAACTTGAGCTCAAAGGAGCTCACAGAGACTTGACCAATAACCAAGGAATGTACATGGGATTGATCTGGACCCTCTGCACATACATTACAATTATTTAGCTTAATTTTCTTGTGGTACTCCTAACAGGCTGTCTTTGATTCTGCTGGCTTTTGGAACTAATTCCCTCCTACTAGGTTGTCTTGCCCAGACTTAATAAGAGGAGGGGCATAACCTGGTCTTATAGCAACTAATATGCCATTTTTGGTTGATATGCATGGGTAGCCTGCCCTTTTCTGAAGGGAAATGGAGGAAGAGGAATTGGGGACAGGTGGGGAAGGCAAAGTGGGACAAAGGACTGGGAGGAAAGTAGGGAAGGAAAACTGTATTTGGTATTTAAAAAATAAATTAAAAAAGTAAACATCAGGACTATTCAAAGCAGGTACATCCAGGAGCACAGAGAACACAGGAGTGGCAGAGCAGTTGGGACAGGGAACTTCTGGGCTTCRTCTGCACCCAGGAGCTGGGCTGCTCCACTGCCATCTAGGCAAGGGGAGAACTGGTTTCCCAGGGGTGCTGAGACAGGCTTGCAGGTCCACAGGAGGTACAAGCTCCAGTCAGAGACAGCGGGGCAAACACCCAACAGAGATAAGATGGTGAAAGGCAAATGCAAGAACATTACCAACAGAAACCAAGGTGAAATGGCACCAACCAAAMCCACTTCTCCTACAACAGCAAGTCKTGGATAYCATAACACATTGTAAAAGCAAGATTTGTAATTAAAATCACAGCTCATGGTGCTGATAAAGGATTTCAAGAAGTACATATATAACTCCCTTAAAGAAGTACAGGAAAATACAAACAAACAGATGAAGGAATTCAACAAAACCTTCCAGGATCAGAAAATGGAAGTAGAAACAATAAAGAAATCATAAAGGGAAACAATTCTGGAGATAGAAAACCTAGGAAAGAATGCAGGAGTCATAGATGCAAGCATAAACAACAGAAAACAATAGATAGAAAAGAGAATATCATGTGCAGAAGATACTATAGAAAACATTGATACAACTGTCAAAGAAAATGCAAAATGCAAAAAACTCCTAACCCCAAACATCCAGTAAATACAGGACACAATGAAAATACCAAAACTAAATATTATAGGTATAAAAGAGAGCAGATTTCCAGCATAAAGAGCCAGAAAGCATCTTCAACAAAGTTATAGAAGAAAACTTCCCTAACCTAAAGAAAGAGAAATCCATGAACATACAAGAAGCCTACAGAATTACAAATATATTGGACCAGAAAAGAAATTCCTCCTGTCACATAATAATCAAATCACCAAATGCACTACACAAAGAAAGAATATTAAAAGCAGTAAGGGAAAAATTTCAAGTAACATATAAAGGTAGACCTATAAGAATTACACCAGACTTCTTGACAGAGACTATGAAAGCAAGAAGATCCCGGGTAGATGCCATACAGACCCTATGGGAACACAAATGGCAACCCAGGCTACTATACCTAGAAAAACCCTCAATTACCATAGAAGGAGAAACCAAGGTATTCCATGACAAAAACAAATTTACACAATATCTTTCCACAAATCCAGCCCTTCAAAGGATAATGAATAGAAAACACCAACAGAAGTAGGGAAACTACACACTAGAAAAAGCAAGAAAATAATATTCTTTGAACAAACCAAAAAGAAGAGTCACACAAAYCTAACTCCACCTCTAATAACAAAATGACAGAAAGCAACAATAACTTTTCCTAAATAGTTCTTAATATCAGTAGACTCAATTCTCCCAGAAAAAGACATAGACTAGTAGACTGGATGCATAAATAGGCCCTAACATTTAGCTGCATACAGGAAACTCATCTCAGGTACAAAGACAGACACTACCTCAGAGAAAAAGACTAAAAAACAGATTTCTAAGCAAATGGTCCCAAGAAACAAGCTGGTGTAGCCATTCTAATATAGAATAAAATCGAGTTTCAACCTAAAGTAATCAAAAAAGATAAGGAAGAATATTTCATAGCCATCAAAGGAAAAATCTACCAAGATGAACTCTCAATTCTGAACATCTATGCTTCAAATGCAAAGGCAACCACATTCATAAAAGAAACTTTACTGAAGCTCAAAGCACACAACGTGCCTCACACTATAATAGTAGGAGATTTCAACACCCCACTCTCATCAATGGACAGATCATGGAAACAGAAACTAAACAGAGACACAGTGAAATTAACAAGTTATGAACCAAATGGACTTAACAGATATCTATAGAACATTTTATGCTAAAACAAAAGTATATACGTTCTTCTCAGCACCTCATAGTACCTTCTCCAAAATTGACCATATACTCAGTCACAAAGCAGACCTCAACATATATAACTGTGCACCCTACCAGATCACCAAGGACTAAGGCTGGTCTTCAATAACAACAAAAACAACAGAAAGCCCACATACACATGGAAACTGAATAACATTCTACTCAGCAGTAACTCGGTCAAGGATGATATACAGAAATGAAAGACTTTTGAGAATTTAATGAAAATGAAGGCGCAACATACCCAAACTTATGGGACACAATGAAGTCAGTGCTAAGAGGAAAACACATAGCTCTGAGTGCTTCCAAAAAGAAACTGGAAAGAGCATACACTAGAAGCTTGACAGTACATCTTAAGGCTCTAGACCAAAAGGAAGCAATCATACCCAAGAGGCATAGATGTCAAGAAATAAGCAAACTCAGGGCTGAAATCAACCAAGAAGAAACAAAAAATTAACCATAACATGAGCTGGTTCTTCGGGAAAAAAGATAGATAAACCCTTAGCCAAACTAACCAGAGGGCACAGAGACAGTATCCAAATTAACAAAATCATAAAATAAAAAGGAGACATAACAACAGAAACTGAGGAAATTTAAAAAATCATCAGAWCCTACTACAAAAGCCTATACTCAACAAAACTAAAAATATCTAGACAATGTGGACAATTTTATATACAGATACCACGTACCAAAGATAAGTCAGGATCATATAAATGATCTAAACAATCCCATAATCACTGAAGAAATAGAAGTAGTCATTAATAATATCCCAAACAAACAAACAAAAAGCCCAGGACCAGATGGATTTAATGCAAAGTTCTATCACACCTCCAAAGAAGACTTAATACCAATACTCTTCAAACTACTCCACAACATAGAAACAGAAGGAACTCTACCCAATCGTTCTGTGATGCCACAATTACCCTGATACCTAAACCACACAAAGACCCAACAAAGAAAAATTCAGACCAATTTCCTTTATTATTATCAATGAAAAAATGCACAATAAAATTCTTGCCAAYTGAATCCAAGAAGACATCAAAAAATCATCCACCATGATCAATTATGCTTCATCCCAGGGAGACAGGGATGGTTTAATATACGGAAATCCATCAATGTAATCCACTANTGAATCCAAGAAGACATCAAAAAATCATCCACCATGATCAATTATGCTTCATCCCAGGGAGACAGGGATGGTTTAATATACGGAAATCCATCAATGTAATCCACTACATAAACAAACTCAAAGAAAAAAGCCATATGATCTTTTCACTAAATGCTGAGRATGCATTTGTCAAAATACTACATCTTTCATGATAAAAATCTTAAAAAGATCAGGAATTCAAGGCCCATACCTAAATATAGTAAAAGCAATATACAGAGAAAGAGTAGCCAACATCAAACTAAATGGAGAGAAACTTGAAGCAATCCACTGAAATCAGGGGTAGACAAAGCTGTCCACTCTTTCCTTACCTGTGCAATATAGTACTTGAATCCTAGCCAGAGCAATTAGACAACAAAAGGAGGTCAAAGGGGTACAAATTGGAAAGGAAGAAGTCAAAGTATCACTATTTGGTGGTGATATGATAGTATACTTAAGTGACCCYCAAAATTCCACCAGAGAACTCCTAAAGCTGACAAACAACTTCAGCAAAGTAGCTGAATATAAAATTAATTCAAACAAATCAGAAGCCTTCCTATACTCAAAGGATAAAGAGGCTGAAAAAAATTAGGGAAATGACACCCTTCACAATAGTCACAAGTAATATAAAATTCCTTAGTATGACTCTACCAAGCAAGTGAAAGTTCTGTATGACCAGAACTTCAAGTTTCTGAAGAAAGAAATTGAAGATCTCAGAAGATGGAAAGATCTCCCATGCTCATGAATTGGCAGATTTAATACAGTAAAAATGGCCATCTTACCTATAGCAATCTATAGAAATAATGCAATCCCCATCAAAATTCGAACTCAATTCTTCATAGAGTTAAGAAAAGCAATTTCCAATTTTATMTGGAATAACAAAACACCCAGGATAGCAAAAAGTATTCTCAATAATAAAAGAACCTTTGACAGAATCACCATCTCTGACCTCAAGCTATTCTACAGAGCAATAGTGATAAAAACTGCATGGTATTGGTAYAATGACAGGCAGGTAGACCAATGGAATAAAACTGAAGACCCAGAAACAAACCCATACAACTATGCTCACTTGATCTTTGACAAAACAGCTAAAAACCATCCACTGGAAGAAAGACAACATTTTCAACAAATGGTGCTGGTTCAACTGGCAGTCAGCATTAGAAGGATGCAAACTGATCCATTCTTATCTACATGTACAAAGCTCAAGTCTAAATGTATCAAGGACCTCCACATAAAACCGGATACACTGAATCTAATAGAACAGAAAGTGGGGGAAGAACCTGGAACACATGGGCACAGGGGAAAATTTCCTGAACAGAACACCAATAGCTTATGCTCTAAGATCGAGATTTGACAACTAGGACCTCATAAAATTGCTAAGCTTCTATAAGGCAAAGGACACTGTCAATAGGACAAAATGGCAACCAACAGATTGGGAAAATATTTTTACCAATACTACATCCGATTCATATTCTTGTCAATGAGTTAATGCATTGATTAAATTATTTCCACTTGCCCAATCCTCTGTCAATAGCATTTGATGCTGCAGAATTGAGTATATTAATCTTTCTGAAGAAAGTATGTCATATTGAAATCTTAATTGAAGTTAATGATTTTGTACTAAGCTATGTTTGAGCTCCTGGATTAATTTACCCAAATAACTAATGGCTCATGTCTTTCAATGCTTGGTTAGTAATACCATAAGAATAATTTTGCATGTGATCTCTAAGAACATATGAAGATAAAAATTCATGCCACAGAATTGTTATCTTTGGCTTACAATGCAAATGAGAAACATTTCTAGTAAATTCTTAGCTCAGCATCACCTGAGTTATTTTTCTTTTTTTTTTTTTTTTCATTATGCTCCTTTTTTTTTTTTTTTTTTGCTATCTGAATGAAATAGTCAGAGTAAACTATCAACATTCCATCAAATTCTCAAACTATGGTTTACATCTCACTTGGGCCAAAAAATGCAAACTTCTCTGACCCCTCTGATGTTGCTTGATCTGGCTTTTTATTATTATCCTGGTTTCTATGATCAGTATCATTACTACTTTGTTCATTCACACAAGTCTCTGGAGTGTTTCTTGAAATTATCCAATACCACCCAAATCTTCCTAAGCCTAAGCTTAAACCTAAACCTAAGCTTAGCCTGTAGGTTTAGATTTTTCAAAACCACTTTAATAAGGGTTTTAAATGCTTTAGCCTCCTATCTGTCTACCACCCATCAGAGGTAGTAGAAAGAGAAGGTTAATAGGGCAAATGGGGATGGCAATATGGATCTGCTTAGAATTATTTCTCTCGGCTGAGAGAATCAATGACATTCTTCATTGTCAGGTTCTCAGCAGTTTAGTCCTTACAAATTGGCAACAGTAGCTTGATCTACTTGCAAACACCAATCAGCAACAAATTATCAACAAGAGTTCAATCCAGAATTGGCAAGGCTCTGCCAATTGGCTTAAGTCCTTGGAAAGTGGGAAGAAACTTCCAGAATATCATGAGAAATTTTTTGGTGTGTTTCTCTCTAGGAAGTCAGGACAAATGATTATCAATGAAGAAGGTAAGGTGAACCAATTCCATTGCTTCATYAATGAAGACCAGCAAAGAGTGGCCAGGCAAATCAATGCCACAGCATCATCCACTGTTGATAATACTTATACCCCTCCCTAATATCACATGTCCTCTCAAGTGTTTGCTCCAGCAAGACAACACATGCTCTTCTTCCACACAGTTTCCAGAAAAACACCAWATGTCATTTTGAAGCAAAACATCTTCCTATACATTTGCTTCATTCAAATATCCTCTCATATGTCTACTTCAGCAAAACATTTTCCCATAAGACACTGTCCAATAAACCATCATATGACACAAGTGAGTCTTCAAAGAAACMAGGAATTTCTACTTCACTAACCCTAACCATAATTTCAACCACATTTTTCTGTTCTGTTGGCCAGAATTTCTCCACTTGCTATTTCTTGTCATTATTTCTTTACTTGTAACATACTTTCTTTTTTTTTA
>BDUI01008333.1:42397-70556 GCA_002335545.1 Apodemus speciosus
CCCCCACTGAGCAAACTCCTCTTGGTTCAGCTGGTTTTGTGAAATAGGAGGGCAGGAGGATAGATGCTAGTTCCTTCTTTCTAAGGTCATCACATGTTTCCATATTCTTCAATATTTTTTCCACATCCCACTTTACTCCAATACTCCATGCAAACAAGCTGGTGAAATAGCTGTTGTTTTCCTTGTTACAGAGGAAAGAACACAAGACAGTGCTTATCAGCCATCTTCCTAACACCACCTTTTTAGTAGAAATAGTAATTTATTTAGCATATGATAAGCTATTCCTATTGAAACTTCTAAGGTCATCAATAAAAAAGCAGAGAAGGAATAGGAATAAGGGCATATATATTTAAACTAGTAAATATTTATTTAATTGAAAAGAATTCAGGAAAGAGGAAATAACAGATGAGAGAACATATAAGCAAGTAAAAAATAGATGATAGACTTCATCACAACTATATCAGTAATTACAATAAATATAAACAGCCTAAATACTCCAATTAARACACCACTATTGTCAGGCTTTTACAATTTTTTCAAATACTCTTCTACATGAAATTTATAAATGATAAATGTTGCCAGATGTGATAGTCCACACCTGCTGTCTCAGTGTTCTATTGCTGTGAAGAGATACTATGACAAACTCATAAAACAAAGCAYTTAATTTGGGATAGATTATATATTCAGAGTTTTAGTCCATCATCATGGTAGAGATCATAGGAGCACATAGGCAGACACAGTGCTAGAGAAGTAACTGAGAATTTTACATCTGGATCGGCAGGTATTAGGAAAAGAGAGACACTGGAACTGGCTTGGGCTTTTGAAATCCCAAAGACCACCCCCAGTGACATACTTCCTCAACAAAGCCACACCTACTTCAACAAGGTCACACCTTCTAGTCCTTCTCAAGCAGTGCCAACCGCTAGCAACCAAGCATTCAAATATATGAGTCTRTGGGGGCCATTCTTATTCAAGCCACCATCCCTGCAATCCCAATATTCAGGAGTGRAGACAGGAGAATTCAGAATTTTACCCGGGGTAAAATAAGAGATCCTAACTCACAAAACCAGAGCCAAAACAATAATAAAAGACACACAGGTAAACAAAATAAGACAAAACAAAAAGAAATTTAAAGTTAAAATAGAAGTTAACTTAGAAGTTAAAATAATAAGCAGAGAAAAGGTATAAAGTCTTTCCATTTGCATAACAGAAGCAATTTAAGGCAAGAAGCATTTATTTTAGTTCACAGTTCTAGAGTTCAGTTTACTATGGTGGGGAAGTCATAGTGACAGGAGCTTGAGACAATCAGGAGTCAGAGGACAATGAATAGTCATGCTCAGCTAGCTTCTTACTCTTTATACAATGCAGGGTCAAGCCCAAAGAAAAGTATACCATTGCTAGAGAATGGTCCTAGGTATCTCAATTAGACGTATCAAGATAAACCCTCCTAGGCACGCATGCCCAGAATCTAACCTAATCTCAAAGATCCCTCACAGATGTGCCCAGAGGCTTGTCTCCCACATGATTCCAGATCCTAGACATTCAACACTAATATTACACTTGAAAGTCTAGACAGACTATCATACGAAGAGTGTACCATACAAGACATGTATAGCTATGTTATTAGGAAAAGTDTACTCTATGATGAGTAAAGATAAAAAGYTCAATTCAACAGATCTAACTACTAAATTTTCCTCACTTGATAACACACTTTCAAAACATAAACAATAATTGCCACATTGTTTTTGTTGTTGTTGTTTTTGAGGTAACTGTCAGAAGACCATTAGTAGATTTACAACTGTTATTTTAACCACAGGTTTTCTACAATCCCTCCTACTCCCCTGGCCAAAACAGATACATGGCCAAAAGATGTTGGCATCCTTGCCCTGGAGGTCTACTTTCCAGCCCAATATGTGGACCAAACTGACCTGGAGAAGTTCAACAATGTGGAAGCAGGGAAGTATACAGTAGGCTTGGGCCAGACCCGTATGGGCTTCTGTTCGGTGCAGGAGGACATCAACTCCCTGTGCCTGACAGTGGTGCAGAGGCTGATGGAACGCACAAAGCTGCCGTGGGATGCTGTGGGACGCCTGGAAGTGGGCACCGAGACCATCATCGACAAGTCCAAGGCTGTCAAAACAGTGCTCATGGAACTCTTCCAGGATTCAGGCAACACTGACATTGAGGGCATAGATACCACCAACGCCTGCTATGGTGGCACCGCCTCCCTCTTCAATGCTGCCAACTGGATGGAGTCCAGCTACTGGGATGGTACGTGTTTCCAGGACATTACAGAAGTATGATGCTTAGTGTAGAGGCTGAAGACTGCTTTGCTTCTCAGCTCTTTATATAGGGAAGGGAAAGCAATTTATTCACGTAGCTGCTGCTATAACCCAACAAAACRKTGACAGTGGCCATGAAGATAGGAGCAGCATTATGCAGCCTCTCAGGTAGCGTGTTCACKTAGCCATTCATTTACTCTGCACAATGTCCTGTGGTGTGAGTTCTGTGCCTCRTTGTAGATGAGAAGGTGAAATAGTCAGTGTCTTGCTGCTTTAGTTACTTGTCTTGCATCTGTGACAAAACCCCTGGCAAGAGCAACTTAAGGAAATAAGGGTTCATGTTGGATCACAGTTTGAGGGTACACAGTTCATCATGGCGGCAACCATGGCTGCAGGAGTTAGAGACAGCTGGTCACAGGCCAGGAAGAAGTCTAGAGTGCTCCTTCTACTTCAGTTAGCCTAAACAAGAAACGCCTCCATAACACACCCAGAGGTTTGTTTCTGTCATGATAATACATCTCATCAAGGTGACAATTRAGAGTAAATAACACACTGATGTAGTGAGTATAGAGGTAAAGCTCCAAWCCCAATCCAACATGTCTCTCTGTGCCTAGTTCTCTTAGTTACCGTCCTGGGTCTCTGAGGCAGAGAGGTACACAAGTTTCTGTGGCCAAAATGGGCTGGGAGAAGCACAGGGTAGACCATGAACCGATTGTCTTCTTCTACACCACCTGCTACTGAAATGCTGATTTTTTGTTTAACATATCGACACTGCTTTGTATCTTCCTTACATCCTTCCCCAGGGCTGCATTGATGGGATACCTCCTGTCTAGAGGGCAAGGGAAATTCCAAGAGAAAAAGTGTGAGATACCTAATCAGACTCAGTAATGTGACTGCCTTCGCCAGTGTTCTGTTGCTGTGAAGAGACACCATGATCACAGCAACTCTTATAAAGGAAAGCATTCAATTGGGGCTGGCTTACAGTTTCAGGTTTAGTCCAGTGTCATCATGGCAGGAAGCATGGCAGCGTGCGGGCAGCCACRGTGCTGGAGAGGGAACTGAACGTTGGACATCCAGTTCCATGGGCATCAGGAAAAGAGAGACACTGGGCCTGGCTTGAGTTTGAAATCTCAAACCCCATGCCCAGTGACACGCTTCCTCCAACAAGGCCACGCCTCCAGTCCTTCCAAATAGTGCCTCTCCCAGGGACTAAGCATTCTCACCCTCTGGGGGATAGTCTCATTAAACTGCCACATTCCTCTCCTGGAGCCTCCGAGTTCTTGTTTACCTTTGGACCCTGGCTGTCTCTCTATTTACTGAGCTTGAAACTAGGCCCAAAAGCCTTAAAAACCGCAGTGGATATCAATTGCAAAATAATCGTAAGGTTCTAATGTTAGTCATGGATGTTAGGGGATATATAGTCTAACATTCTTTGCTTTAAGTTGACCAGGACTGGAGAGATGGCTTAATGGTTAAACTACTTGCAGAGAAGCCTGAGGACTGGAGCTTGGATCCCAGGTTCCACGCCCATGCTGGGTGGGCATGGAGACCCACCTGTAATCCCAATGCTGGGGGAGTGGAGACCGGGGATCCTTGGGGCAAGCGAATTAGCTAACCTAACCAAGATGGCAAGCTTCAGTCAGTGAGAGATCTTGCCTTACTGTGTAAGGTAGACAGTAATCTAGGAAGATCCCAGCATCAATCACAAGCCTCTACATGCAAGCAGCATGTGCACACCACTACACATACATGCACCTCCACACATTCAAACATGCATACACACATCAGTGCGTACACATGTGTGCACACACACACACACACACACACACACACACACAGGCACACTGGCACAAAAACAAAAGAGACTAAACAATATAAGAAAAATGAAGGGGCTGACAGGCCAACTCATTAGGTAAAGGTGCTTGCTGCCAAGTCTGAGTTAGGACCCCAGAACTTTGGGAACTGACTCTAACAAGCTGTCCTCTTCTTTTTCACAAGACATTTATAAATGAAGAAAAACAGATTTTTGAAAAACTTTATCTTAAGAAAGCTGGAAATGGACATAGGATGAAATTAACCAGACCCAAAGGCTAATCAACTCTGAACTTTTCTTCCATTAGAATCACCTCTCGGGAGGAAACTGTGGATCTTATCCTCACTGTCCAATGTACTTTAATGCACTTATCCAGCATCCAAACCAGAAACTCCAGGAGAGACTTAGAACTATTAAAAAAAAAAAGAATTAGCTTTATACCTCATGGCTGTTACCCCCAACTAGTCAGTCCTTCCTCATCCCTAACCCTTGGCCTTTTTGGTCTCTTTTCTGCATGTTATTATTTCCCACATGCACTTGGTATGCACTTGTACAAACATTATTGGCTAAATTCTGTTTGAAATTATGTGACCTTGCTTAATATTAGACACTTTAAGTCCATCTGTTTTTCTGCAAATGTTGTGATTTCATTTTTCTTTACAGCTGAGTGGTGTTCTGTTTTATGTAGTCAAAGATTTCATTATCTGCTCAGCTGTTGAGTGTAATTAGGATGATTCCAATTCTTCACTACACTGAATAAGGCAGCAATAAACACAGGGTGCAAATATCTCAGTGGTGGGGTATGGGGGCTTCTGGGTGTGTGCCCAGGATGGGATAGTTGAGTCATACGTTAGTTCTGTTTTTAATTCTTGAGAAATCGTCAAGCTTATTTCCACAGTATTTTTCTGTATTATTTTCAGTATTATTTCTGTATTAATTTGAATTAATTAATTCACCAACACTGAATAAGGGTTTCTCTTTCTCCACATCCTCTCCAGCATTTGTTGATAGACTTATTGATGATAGCCATTATGACTGGAGTGGCCTCAAAGTTGTTTTAACTCACATTTGACTGATGGCTAAGAAAAGAGAATGCTTTTAAAATAATTGTGTTTCTTTTTTATCTTGTTGAAAAGTGTCTATTCAGCTCATTTNGTGCTGGAGAGGGAACTGAACGTTGGACATCCAGTTCCATGGGCATCAGGAAAAGAGAGACACTGGGCCTGGCTTGAGTTTGAAATCTCAAACCCCATGCCCAGTGACACGCTTCCTCCAACAAGGCCACGCCTCCAGTCCTTCCAAATAGTGCCTCTCCCAGGGACTAAGCATTCTCACCCTCTGGGGGATAGTCTCATTAAACTGCCACATTCCTCTCCTGGAGCCTCCGAGTTCTTGTTTACCTTTGGACCCTGGCTGTCTCTCTATTTACTGAGCTTGAAACTAGGCCCAAAAGCCTTAAAAACCGCAGTGGATATCAATTGCAAAATAATCGTAAGGTTCTAATGTTAGTCATGGATGTTAGGGGATATATAGTCTAACATTCTTTGCTTTAAGTTGACCAGGACTGGAGAGATGGCTTAATGGTTAAACTACTTGCAGAGAAGCCTGAGGACTGGAGCTTGGATCCCAGGTTCCACGCCCATGCTGGGTGGGCATGGAGACCCACCTGTAATCCCAATGCTGGGGGAGTGGAGACCGGGGATCCTTGGGGCAAGCGAATTAGCTAACCTAACCAAGATGGCAAGCTTCAGTCAGTGAGAGATCTTGCCTTACTGTGTAAGGTAGACAGTAATCTAGGAAGATCCCAGCATCAATCACAAGCCTCTACATGCAAGCAGCATGTGCACACCACTACACATACATGCACCTCCACACATTCAAACATGCATACACACATCAGTGCGTACACATGTGTGCACACACACACACACACACACACACACACACACAGGCACACTGGCACAAAAACAAAAGAGACTAAACAATATAAGAAAAATGAAGGGGCTGACAGGCCAACTCATTAGGTAAAGGTGCTTGCTGCCAAGTCTGAGTTAGGACCCCAGAACTTTGGGAACTGACTCTAACAAGCTGTCCTCTTCTTTTTCACAAGACATTTATAAATGAAGAAAAACAGATTTTTGAAAAACTTTATCTTAAGAAAGCTGGAAATGGACATAGGATGAAATTAACCAGACCCAAAGGCTAATCAACTCTGAACTTTTCTTCCATTAGAATCACCTCTCGGGAGGAAACTGTGGATCTTATCCTCACTGTCCAATGTACTTTAATGCACTTATCCAGCATCCAAACCAGAAACTCCAGGAGAGACTTAGAACTATTAAAAAAAAAAAGAATTAGCTTTATACCTCATGGCTGTTACCCCCAACTAGTCAGTCCTTCCTCATCCCTAACCCTTGGCCTTTTTGGTCTCTTTTCTGCATGTTATTATTTCCCACATGCACTTGGTATGCACTTGTACAAACATTATTGGCTAAATTCTGTTTGAAATTATGTGACCTTGCTTAATATTAGACACTTTAAGTCCATCTGTTTTTCTGCAAATGTTGTGATTTCATTTTTCTTTACAGCTGAGTGGTGTTCTGTTTTATGTAGTCAAAGATTTCATTATCTGCTCAGCTGTTGAGTGTAATTAGGATGATTCCAATTCTTCACTACACTGAATAAGGCAGCAATAAACACAGGGTGCAAATATCTCAGTGGTGGGGTATGGGGGCTTCTGGGTGTGTGCCCAGGATGGGATAGTTGAGTCATACGTTAGTTCTGTTTTTAATTCTTGAGAAATCGTCAAGCTTATTTCCACAGTATTTTTCTGTATTATTTTCAGTATTATTTCTGTATTAATTTGAATTAATTAATTCACCAACACYGAATAAGGGTTTCTCTTTCTCCACATCCTCTCCAGCATTTGTTGATAGACTTATTGATGATAGCCATTATGACTGGAGTGGCCTCAAAGTTGTTTTAACTCACATTTGACTGATGGCTAAGAAAAGAGAATGCTTTTAAAATAATTGTGTTTCTTTTTTATCTTGTTGAAAAGTGTCTATTCAGCTCATTTKTTGATTGAAGGTTTTGTTCCCCTGGTGTTTAATTTCTGCAATGGATGGAGAAAATGTGGATGTTGGTCTACTGTCTGAAGTGTAACTTGTAAAGATTTTCTCCCAGGCGTGAATAGTTTCAGCCAATTTTAAAAAAAAATTACACAGCTGTTTTAAAAATGAGACTCTTATAAATGAAGGAAAATAGCTTTTGGTTGGTTATAAGTATTGTAATCTCTTCTCAGTTTGTCTTTTGATTTTGTCTCTGACAGAAGGTTTGGATTTTACGGCTAAATTTAAAGCTATTTTCCTAAATGACATCTAAGTGCTGAAAATTTCACATTGAGAGTGAAAAGTAGATATCTAATAATACAAAAGAATCATTTATTCTTCAATCACACGCATGTACAACATTGTCAGGAAGACCCTAATATTTTTTCTTGAGGTTGTTACAATTGCTGAAAGGAGACCCTTGAACATCAATGGCCGTGATTTGGAATCCTGGCTTTCAAAACTTTATCTTACATGTATTAGCTGTGTAAAATATTTGTGACAAATATTTTAAGATTTGGGGCCTTGGTTCCTCCCTTCTGTTGGGAGGGGACCACTGGGAGTGTAGCTCAGTGGGAGAGTGCTCGTCTAGCTTGCTCAAGGACTTGGTTCAATCAGCACCGCCGAAACACAGGGGAGAGGGACTTCCCGACAGCTGCTACAGGGTCCTATGGTTAGGATCCGGTCAGAACAGGGTTTGAGTTTCAATGTCCATGTCCACTAGGCCAGTGGTTCTCAACCTTCCTAATGCTGCAACACTTTAATATAGTTCCCCGTGTTGTGGTGACCCCCAACCATAACATTATTTTTGTTGCTACTTCATAAGTGTAATTTTGCTACTTTTAGGAGTGTAATGTAAATATATGACATATAGGATATCTGATTTTCGACCCCTGGTTGTTTGATCCCCAGAGGGTTTGCAAACCACAGTTGAGAACCACTGCAGTAGGTGAATGCTCTAGATAAGTTCCTCTGGAGGCAGCATCTTCAGCCGTGAACGTTGGCGCAGTTACCTACCTCTCTGGCGTGTTTAAGGATTATTTGGGGATAATGGGTATTCAGTTTGTGTTTAAATGTTAATTTCTTTCCCGACGCATTGTCCTTCTATTGTTTAGAAGACATTTGAAGATGTAGGTGCTGTAAGTTGGTTAGTGCAAACCTAAATTATTTCCACAAGTGCCAGTTAGCAAAGTGTTAAGTGATCTTAGAAATGGAATTCAGGCGAGGCATGGCAGTACAAACCTGCTGTCATGTCACTTGCTGGGGAGGGAGGATTTTGAGTTGGAAGCCAGCCTGAACTACATAATGAGACCCTGTCTCAAATGCACTAAGGACAGGCCTGGGGACTGCTTCAGCAGTTATGAGCGTTTGTTCTTGCAGAGGATCGGGGTTCAGTTCCCAGCACCCACATGATGGCTCTCAACCACCCGTAACTCCAGTTCCAGAGGATTGAACCCCTTCTTATGATCTTTGTCGGGGCCAGACACATACATGGTGTAGATACATGCATGCAGTCAAAACACTTATACATGCAGACTAAAATAAATAAATCTAAAACATAAAATTTAAACCCTAAAAATAGAAACAAAGAAAGTTTTGACAAAATGTGTAATCGCGGGGATCAGCAATATGGCTTAGTGGGTAAAGGTGCTTGCCGCCAAACCTGATGATCTCAGCCCCATCACCAGAACCCGTGTGGTAGAGACCTGACTCCCACAAGTTGCTTTCTGGCTTCCACATGTGTTGAAAAAAAAACATAAAAAAATCAACATAATTTATACATGATTCTGAGTGAGTGAACATTCCAAAGCTAGACTGTGGGAACCCTGAGCATTGAATTTATATTTCAACTACAAATGGACCGTGGGTTTCACTTGAGGTTATGTGTACTTTTTTATTTTATTTTCAGTCTGGTTCCATCTAGTTCCAGTATATAAAACTGTGCTTGGCACACAATAGGCCCTCACTCTACTCTGGATTTGGCAGTGATGTCATGACTAATTGTCCTGTCTGTCTTCGCAGGTCGCTATGCCCTGGTGGTCTGTGGTGATATTGCAGTCTACCCGAGTGGTAACGCCCGCCCCACAGGTGGTGCCGGGGCTGTGGCAATGCTGATCGGGCCCAAGGCCCCTCTAGTCCTGGAACAAGGTTCGTAATAAGCATTTCCGATAGGCTGTGTGCAGTGCAGTCACGTCATCATTCTGCTCCGAAGCTGCCATGCACACTACTCAGGGCTGGGGATGGTGGTGCCTGCGAAAGTCTGGCCTTGGGGAGTAGCTGCTTAGAGAAGCCAGAGTTGGAGGTTTCATTGTGCACTGGGATAATGGTTCATGGGCTGGGTGTGGCAAATGCAGGTGAGAGACCTTAGGGAGTCTCCGTGGAGCTAACTGTGAAAGGAGAAAGCTGGAYATAAAGCGAGGCTTGGAGAATTCTGCTTCTAGTCTAGATTATGAGAAGCCTACAACGTGTGGAGACAGAAATATAAATCTCACTTCTGCAAAACCAATAATCTGGAGCCTGGTAGTGGTGGGCGGTACACAGTGGTGGAGGCAGAGGCAGGTGGATCTCTGTGAGTTTGAGGCCAGACTGGTCTACGGGGGGAGTTCCAGGACAGCCAGGGCTATTATACAGAGAAACACCATCTCTGTGTAACAAAAAACAAAAAGCAGAACAACAGCAATAATAGTAATAATATTAATAGTACTAATAAAATAAGTAACTACCATTCTTTGACTCCTTTTGGCCATGAGAGGGTACTGAAAGGCTCTGGCGTGGGTGTAAGTGACAGAGCAGGGGAATCCCCCCTCCGTTCTGCTTCAGGCAGCTTGCGCAATGTAGTCTCTGGAGCGTTCTGTGTGCCTTTCCAGGGCTGAGGGGAACGCATATGGAGAACGCGTATGACTTCTACAAACCAAACTTGGCCTCAGAGTATCCACTGGTGGATGGGAAGCTCTCTATTCAGTGCTACCTGCGGGCCTTGGATCGATGCTACGCAGCCTACCGCAAGAAGATCCAGAATCAGTGGAAGCAAGGTCTGGGGCTGGGAGGGCGGAAAGCGGGGCTCTGCTCCCATGGCCGGGGGTCTTCTTTTCTCTTCCCCTGGAGAGAATACTCACTAATGTCTGAGGAATGCCCAGAGCATGTGTGATGGGGAGAATGAGGGAGCCTCGAGTGTGTGTGCTGGACGTAGGAACCATCTCTCTGGGAAGCTGAGCCCCTTGGCATCTTTAAATCTGGGTGCGTGGGACCTCAGTGGCTCATTGCCTTTTCTTGTCTAGCTGGAAACAACCAGCCTTTCACCCTGGATGATGTGCAGTATATGATCTTCCACACACCCTTCTGCAAGATGGTCCAGAAATCCCTAGCCCGGCTGATGTTCAATGACTTCCTGTCATCCAGCAGTGACAAACAGAACAACTTATACAAGGACCTAGAGGCCTTCAGGTGGGTCTTCGTTAAGAGGAGGGAGGCTTAGGTTTGTGGAGGGCAGGGAAGGAGAGGGCTCCCTCACACCTTGGATGTAGACTTCCCTTCTGGGAAAAGCAGGTGGCTCCAACACAGTGGAAAGGTTGCTAAGCCATTCTTTCAACAGAGGGATGGGGTGGGATGGGACGGCCAGACCTGCATAGGGCTCTCTGTGTAGGGGAGGAAAGGAAGGTTAAAAAGAAAGAATGAAAGGTAAGCAGGGTGTGTGATACGATTTTGATGTGGTACGACTTTGCTGGAGTCCTGCTCTGGCAGGTCCCAGGGACATAGATGTGGCATCAGCATAAATGAAAGAAATGATCACCAGCTTGCAGTGGTCCAGCCCCAGACCTTGCTTCCTGAATAGCTTGAGCCTCTCTGTATCTATTTCATTTCAAAGTCATAAAGCATGCAAGTTCTGTTTTATTTCCTCGAACATGTTCCAAGAAGGTAGACGATAATTCCCTGAATGTTTTTTTCCATAAGGTTCTTTCTCATACACTTTATTTTCCCTAGGCAGATAGTTAACCTTATGGCCTCACAATTGAGCACATCTCTGTGACCATTGTGATTAGCATGCTGTACCTCAAACACCTAGCTCATAGCCCTCACACCAAGTTTTACAAGGTTGTATCTGAATCTATTTTGCCAATGTTCATGTTTCTGTTCTGTACAACCAAGCCAAGATGAGGAGATTGAATTCGTTGGCACAAGATCTGCTTGACTCTTGGCTGGTCTCTTCTATTCTCTGAAGTGCTGGAACCTATATAGTTGATTCTCAACTAATGCCTTCATGTTTACGTGTATTCCTTAACATCCCTAATCTATTCTTGCAAGGGCTGCTTTCTGAGTCAAAGTGAACTATGTGCTTTTCTGAGAATAATTTTGTATAATTTCTATTTTATTCTTCTTAAAACATTTTGGGGTTTTTTTAAATTGCTTCAAGTATCTCAATTCCATCATATGTTTTCAGTAAATCCACCTTGGGATCATACAGAGATTTCTAGTACACCATTGCCATATCCTAGAGGAAAGGGATCACCCCAGGGCCAGTCCCAGGAAAAACAGCCATAGCAACAGATTCTGTCACACGGGCCTTACCAGTTGTACAGGGGCTTCTGCTGGGGGTTTCCCATGAGGAGAGCCATTTGCAAAGCACTTAGACTCCCTTCCCTGGAGCAGAGCCGTGGTTTCCACCATGGCTTGATTTTCAGGTTTCCGATAGACTGTGAGATGTGGATAGATGCCACAACAAGAGTGTGCGTGAGTGAGAGTGACAGGGCTGTCGCTTTGAGCTCTTCAAACGTCTGAGAGTTGTAATTTTTTAAAATGCACCCCAGAATTGTCTCTCCAGAAGTGCTCTCCTGCCATATCCCAGGCCTTCCCTTGTCAACCTCATAGGGATGTCTTGCTCTGCCTCACAGGGGTCTAAAGCTGGAAGAAACCTACACCAACAAGGATGTAGACAAGGCTCTTTTGAAGGCCTCCCTGGACATGTTCAACAAGAAAACCAAGGCCTCCCTTTACCTCTCCACAAACAACGGAAACATGTACACCTCATCCCTCTACGGGTGCCTGGCCTCACTTCTCTCCCAGTGAGTACTGCCCCGGCCTGCCTGCTGGTCCCCATCCATGAGCTGACAGGCCAAGCATGCTTGGCTCCTCTTTTCATTTAAACGTTTGGTTTGTTGAGAGGAAGACTTTTACAATAAAGGCAGAGAGAAAGGATGGATAGGAATATTACAACTTGTTTCAGAGGTGGTTGGGGATAGGTTTGCTGGCTGTGTTGAACTTCTCCTGTGTGAGTGCATATGTTGGGAAAAGCGCAGGATCCACCCAGGCAGCGAGAAAACGGAACTTGGGCATATGTTTATCTTGTCTATTTAACATCTCATTTAATGTAGTGTGGTGGATTTTAGGGGCTAGCTTTAGATCCTATAATGGGGTTCAAACCTATTTACCATGTATCGTGAAAAATAACTCCCCAAACCTGAATGATCCTTACTTTCTTCATCTTTTACTAATTTGTGGGTTSTTCTTTCTTCCTCCCATCACCATACTTTTTCTATCCTTTCAATCCTCTTAACACTAGATAAGAAAGGAAACGAGATAGAAAAGAAAGTGGGTGATGTCATCAGTAGACTGCTTCCTGCTGATTAGGAGCCCTGAGTTCCTTAGGGCAGGTTTGATCTCTGCTGTCAAGGTCTCTAACTTCTTGTTTCTTCTTTGTGCCTGACTACTTAACAAACTATGACCCAAAGCAACTAAGCAACAGCCAGCAACCCAGCCTGTCTCTTAGGGGCCTGCCTCCTTCCTGTTTGYGGCTGTGTCTGTTCTCCTTTTGGCAGAACTTCTTACTTCTGGTCCATATCTGGATTCCACCCACCTTTGAATTCTACCAAAGGTCCCTCTTTGTTAAGAGTGCGTGGGGCACATCTCTAGTTGCATCCGGTGGGGAGGAGTGTGATTAGACTAACACTTGGGAGCTTTATCAGAAATGCAGAATGCAATGCTGATATGGCCTTTCTCCCCCGCCGGCAGCCACTCTGCCCAAGAATTGGCTGGCTCCAGGATCGGAGCCTTCTCCTACGGCTCAGGCTTAGCAGCAAGCTTCTTTTCATTTCGAGTGTCCAAGGATGCGTCCCCAGGTGAGTCTCACCTCGTATCAGGTACTCCTGAACAAGGGCCATTTCCTGAAAGAAGCCGCCTTGTGCTCCCTCTTGGCTGAGGTAGCTGTCTTGACAGAACTAAATTGTGATTAAGAGCAAAGAAAACGCCTGCATTGTGAGGCCAGGGTACCGTGGAACCAGAAGTTGGTCCCAAGAAGGAATGGCGTTGAGTCGTGTCCAATCCCAGAAATMTTGTTTCAAGAGCAGTAGCAGTGAGGATGACTCCCTTCCCTGCCCAAGGCCTGCATGTCCCTGCATGTACCGGAGCACAGAGTCCTGAGGCCCCACCTTTGCCCCACCAGAGGAGGCCACTTAGTTGCTTGCTAGAYATGACCTTATAAGGAGAAGGGTTAAACTTCCCTTCTCCTTATAAGGTCATGTCTAGCAAGCACTTGGAATTCCTCTTCATGAAAATAAGGCATTCCTAGCACCTTAACCCTGGCCACTGTACCCCAAAACCTCTCATCACTCCCCAAAGGTTTAAAAAAATGGACCCTGCCCCTTAAAACACTCACCAGTCACCTGAGAGCTCCAGTACCCGCTGCCTTCCTGCCTCCCACTTCCTCCTCTCCGGATCTGCTGGCCAGAGGGAAGGGTCAGGGAAAACGGAACCCAAATGGCACTGCAGAASGTCATATATGTGAGCACTTCCTCAGYTGTAGYAAAGGTAGATACAAGGAAATCAGTTAGAYCAGGCAAGAGGTAATAGCTACCTAAAGAGAAGGTGATGGATCTGAGATATCAGAAAGTATCTGTTGAGTGTTGTAATGACTGCTGTGGTCAAGATCAGGCATCTAAGGACCATGTGGGGACAGCCTCCAGACCCTGGCTGCCTATTAGCACCAGAGACACTGACCGAGGGAAGGCTTAACAATCTTCCTTTTGCATCTCAGGTTCCCCTCTGGAGAGGCTGGTGTCTAGTGTGTCAGATCTGCCCAAACGTCTAGACTCCCGGAGACGCATGTCCCCTGAGGAATTCACAGAAATAATGAATCAGAGGGAACAATTTTACCACAAGGGTAAGAAAAGGGGCAGGRAGAGAGAAGAAAGCCATTTACCCAGGATTCCATGCCTGTACCTTGGAGCCAGGGTTTCATCAGACAACCAGAATGGGCCAAGGTCACACTTTTTATGAGATATGATTGAGAGGCTTTTTTAAAAAAATTTTTATTTCTCTTTATTTTTTAAAATTTATTTACATTTCAGGTGTTCTCCCCTTACCCGGTCTCGTGCACGCGCCCCCTGTCCCCGTTCCAGAAACCCCCTATCTCATCCCCCTTCCCCCTGCTTCTATAAGGGTGCTCCTCCACCCACTCACCCACTCCTGCCTTCCCGCCCTGGATTCCCCTACACTGGGGCATCTTAGAGTCTTCAAAGGACCAAGGGTCTCCTTCCATTGATGCCTGACAAGGCTGTCCTCTACTACATATGCAGATGGAGCCATGTGTACCCCTGGTTGACAGCTTAGGCCCTGGGAGCTCTGGGGGGGGGGTCTGGTTGTTATGAGAGCTTGACCCACTGGGCCATCTCCACAGTCCCTCATACAGTACACGTTCTAACAGCCGGGCAGGACTCAAGTACCAGACCCAAGATGGCAGCTTCTCTGGTCCTTCTGAATGGTCCTATATAGTATATTACAGGTGATTTCCAGACCGAGGCAGTGCACTTCAAAGCTGTACATGTAAAGTGCAGACTTTACATGAGTCTGTAGGCATCCTTATTACTGTGTTCTTCCATGCACACCCATTTCACTCTTAGTAAGTTCTTCTTTTTCTTTGCTCCACAGTGAACTTCTCTCCACCTGGAGACACAAGCAACCTCTTCCCAGGTACTTGGTACCTTGAACGAGTGGATGAGATGCATCGCAGGAAGTATGCCCGGTGTCCCGTTTAATGGAGGCAAGTAAGTTTGTAGGGTTGGGTTAGGGTACAAAGGCCTGGGGGTCTTCCTCTGAGTAGCAGATGCAGTTCTGAGTCTGTAATCCTGTCAGGCGAGGCCGTAGCTTAGAAAATGCTCATGGGGAGGAGTTACAAATTAGGAGCTCCAGAGCAGGAGTGGGGGGGGGGTCTCTGCCTTAGAGATCTGGACTGTGAAGGTCAGACTTCTTTGTGTATGTTAGTCCCCTAGATGCTTGAGGGAAGCTAAATCTGAACCAACAAGAGAAAGCAGACAGCAGCAGAAACTGTGGCATATGGTTCCAAAACAATGAGCTTGGTGACAAAGACCAACAGCTCCACCAGTGCTGTGCACTTGGGAGCYGGGAGATTCCTAAGGGTGCTGGGTGGTTTGAACGCCTTGGCTGGAGGGAGCTTTAGGGTGGGCAGTGGCCATGTGACAATTCTCATGTCACAAAATTCCTCTTGGGGAGAGGCAGTGAAGCTTGGGAAATTCCTCAGGATGAGGGTGGAGTGGGGGGAGAAGAGGACTTGGGGATAGGAGACACGGAAGGATTCCTTTTGGCATGTGTTTAAGGAAAGTCAAGAGTTCAGAAGTGCCAGCTTATAGATCGTGAGCGTGGATGTCTGTTGTGGCACGTCTGCCCAATAGATAAACACAACGGAAGTRCAGGAAGCAATTTCTTTTATAGTCCCCAAATCTCAGTAGAGTCCCCATGCTAAATGAATGAGGAAGGACAAAAAGGATTAGCAGAGGCAGGGCACAGAACAGAAGGAAAGATGTCCACAAAGGAGAGGCACAGGCAGAGCACAGGACAGGGCACTAACCACTGTCCCCCGACCAATGGAACAGTCTCAGCTACCTGGCCCTCTTAGTGAGGCTGCTCAAGTGCTGGAGCCAAGATATTAGGGAAGAGGCAAAGCCATGAGAGTGGACCAGCCAGGGATTCCGGATGCGGGTGAGAAGGTCTGGGTCAATGGTCCTCGGAGGAGACTTGCTTGAAATATGGTTCTTAGGGGTAGGTTAGAGGCAAAGAAGGGGCCTTTAAATCCATCGAGCTAGGTCAGTCATGGGATGCAGAGAGACAATAGGCTGGCGATAGCTCACACTTGTATTCATAATACTTAGAAAGCTGAGGCAGAAGAATCACATTTGAGGCCAGCCTAGGTTACATAGTGAGTTCTAGACTAGCCAGGAGACCTTGTCTTAACAAAAACAAGCAAGCAAGCAAACAAACAAACAAAAGCAAAACAAACAAAAAACAGACAAGAGAGAAAATAGGTTTTTGAAAGACGATTCCCAGTTCCAGACCTTTCTTTCCTAAGAGCCGGACAGCATCATGCCACAAAGAGGGAACAGGACTCTTGAGCACCAAGGCTGAAGGTGACGTGGAGTGCTTAGGTTGATGATATTGTAGTCTGTGGAGCCACTGTTCAGGCAGCAGCAGAGCAATGTGACATGGTCCTGCCTGTGTCCCTCTCGGTCTTGGCTCCTGTAACACTGGATAATAGGTTCCCCAGGCGCGGAGACTCAGAGCTGGGAAGTTAGTGAGGGTACCAAGATCTCATAGAACAGGAGGGCTTATATGCACAGCTTCGCCTCCAGCAAGGAGCAAGAGCCAGGGCAAGTGATGATTGAATCTGTTTCTCCTCTCTACAGATTCATGCAACAATTCCCCGGAACGAATGTGAGCAGAGCTGCTACCCCAGCAGCATCTGCTGAAGGTCCCGCCCACAGCAGTAAATCGTGAATAGACACAGTTGCCCTATAGGATCTGCTCTGCTGCGAAGGGCCTCCCTCTGGGAATCCTGGGTGACTCTCCCTGACACAATCAGCCAGTGCCACAGGCTCACGCTGCTGTGGACCAGAGCTCCTTGTGAAGAGGAACATGAAAGAAAGGGGAGACAGACGCTGGCCTGCAGGGATACAGACCTTTCTCCATAGCCAGGCAGACCAGCCATTTGTTACAGCTTATTATCAGACTCTGAGCTATTATAGTTTATGCTTGTTTCTTAACGTTTCCTGATAATTTCTAAATTTTGTATCTTGTTCTAAAATAACATATGGCAATTAAAAAGAGAGAAGAAATGACTCRTATTTTCTAGAAGGCAAGACGTACTCAGAGGGCTGGACTCTCACCTCACCACCCCATTAATTCTCCACATTCTGGGCAGTTCTGCCAAGGACTGTGGCAGATACAAGGCAAATAAAGAGTGGCACAGAGCACCCTACTGCTTACTTCTCTGTCCTAGACACCATATCCAGATGGGGCCAGCAGATGATCAGTAGATCGACTCCCCTTGACATAGGTGGCCAGTATTACCTAGACTAAATTTAAAGCAAAATCCATAAGGTTGGCCAGGCATGATCATGCACAATGGAAATCTCAGTACTTGGGAAGCTGAGGCAGGGCTGGGCTCAAGGCCAGCCTGGGTTATACTAGGAGACCTTAGCAAGACAAAAGGTGGTGGTAGTGGTGCACACCTTTAATCCCAGCACTTGGAAGGCAGAGCCAGGCTGATACCTGTGAACACAAGGCCAGTCTGGTCTACAGGACAAGTTCCAGGACAACCAAGGCTACACAGAGAAACTGTTTTCATCATCATCATCATCATCATCATCATCATCATCATCATCATCATCATCATCATCATCAACAACAACAACAACGTAAACAACAACCCCAAAAGGATGAGGCAGAAGTAGAATACTTTCTACTTTAGGTACAGAGGACACAGCTTTTCCAGGGACCTCATAAAACAGCAGTGGATTAGGAATGTGAGCACTGAGCCCAAGCAAAGGGGAGGAAAGAAGGCAGGGGACAGATAGGAGGGACAAGGGGTTCTAGTCCTTCAATTGTTTTTTAGAAACAGTTCTGGAAAGAGGTTCTGTTGAACCTTCAGGGAAGCCAGCTGGCTAAGGAGCCTCACACACACATGAGATGAGGTGACAGCGGTGTCACACCACCACCAGTAAACTGGGCAAGGCCCAGGTTGAGCAGCTAATCCAGCACCAGCTCCTCCTCAGCCTGCACATGCACGTGAGGCCCTTGATCTCCCTGGGATTTGTTGCAGGAGCATGCTCCCTTCTTAGGTCATTGCAGTGGGGTCTGTCTACACGAAAGAAAAGCCAGTGTTCCTCTGGTTCAAGGCAGGGACACAGAACCTATGAAGAACCTCTGCAGGGTCTGGGCAGGACCTCCCTTCTTTGTGTCCCGTCGTTGGGCTCTGGCCTTCCTCTACCAGGAGTCACGTGGATTCAACTAGGGATGATCTCAAAATAACACTGTGGGGCTGGGAAGATGGCTCAGTGAGTTAAGGCACCTGCTACTAATCTTGACAACCTGAGTTCCATCCTTGGGACCTACACGGTAAGAGAGAACTGGTCCCTGCAAGTGTCCTCTTGGGGTCACCGCTTATAGTATAAAAAATCAAGTCCAGCCACCTGTCCCCAAGAAGCCGCCTGTGCACTTCGGCATGCAAGTGTTCTATCCCTCAATAAAATGCATTTTAAAATTGTGTCAAGGTGCTGGTCAAGTGAATGATTGCTGTCACTGCACAGCAGCTGAAGGACCAAGCTCAACTCACAAGCAGAACACTCTGGCTGCCACTATCCAGCCACCCCACCCCATCACACACACACACACACACACACACACACACACACACACACACACACACAATCTCTTGCTCTTTTCCTCATCATCCTTTATAAGGCCAAAGGAGGTCTTCCTTTGGCCACTCTGGGATACTCTTCATTCAAACTGACTGTCCAGGATGTAGCATTTAAGGCCAGTTCTATGATGCCATTCCAGCATTGCCCTGACTCACAGTCTATATACTTGAGAGTGAAACTCCACAATGGAAGTTACAGGGAATGGATGCCACAAGGCAGAATATCACAGATGGCAATGATTGGCGGCAAACACCTTTCTTCACAAAGTCTACCCAAAGTGTTTCCCCCGACACCAGCAGTCTCTGCTCAACTTACTTCTTCCCTAGATCCAGGAGAATCTTTACACGGTGCTTAGCCATGCCCACAAGACTGCTGGTGCTGGGTCCACCACGGCTGTGTGAGGGGAGGTGTGACACAGTTCCTGCCCCTGGAGCATCGCCAGGCCATTGATGCCATGACGCTGTGCTGATGGTTGCCGTTGTCCCAAAGTCGATCTGCTGTCTTTACTGCTCTACTTTCAATCTTTCTTTCTGAGGAATATACTTCCCCTCCATTACTCAGAGCTAATCATGGCATAGTAAATGAAACAGATGCAGTTCTGAGGAATGAGGAATGGAGGTGGTCGTGAGGCTGTGGAGGGCGAGGAAAGGACTTCCACTTGGCTTTCAGGGCCGTGGGGAAGGATCTACACAACATAACCACAAAAGCCACGAAAGCCTACATGGTCCTTTGTAAAAGTAGCTCATTGCCAGACTTGGCCTTGAATTTGGAATCATGAGGAGACACGTGTACCCTCCAGTTCAATGACTGCTGCATTGATTAGCCGGGATGAACTTGGAGACATCGAGGATAGCAAGTTAGAGTGATCTCAGGAGGAAAGGGTGTGGATAGAAATAGAAGGGATTTATATATGATTTAGGGATAAATAGTATTAGAAGGAGAGTACGTGAAGCTATGGAATTGCGAGGATAAGGAAACAAAGATTAGAGAATTAAAAGATGATGTAGAAGCTTATAAAAAGCTAGTACTCTAGCTGATTGAAGAATTGGAGATAACAGTGCCTGGAAAGATATTAGGGAGAGATGTTTTACTGTTATAAAGTCAAAACTTTGTAAGGAATCATTTTAATTTTAGTAGTTTGTCATTTTTCTTTTTCTTACATGGAAGCAGTTACTAAAGACTGCTGTCTGCTGTACCAGGAGGTGTAGCTCTGCCCAGCTACCTGTGGAGAACAGACTGTGCAAGACTATAAGGAAATGTGTTGTCGCTTTGTGCTCGGTTCTGCTCTAAGGACTAGGGCTGGGCTTATTGATCCAGACTCAGAGAGTTTATGTAAATCTAAGAATCCTTGATGATGATTAACAATGATCAAAGCCTTGATGATGTAGTGTTTGTAAATGAAAGGCTGTGTTCAGGCTCTCTATTATTAAGCTTAAACTGAAGTTGAGGAATAAAGAATACTGAGAACTGTCGGGGAACAGAGAGAACCTGAATTGGCAGCTTGCATCTACTCCTGACTCCGAGTCACTATTGAGTCAGCCCCGTCCCCATTCCTGCCTTCCTTAGGACCCTCCTCATGCGGAGGCTGGACCTCGGCAGGTGCAGGTGTCCACTTCAAATTCTTCAAAAGCAAGTCATTATTCAATCATAAAACTAATTCTAGATCAAGTGCAGCTATCTGGAGGGTGTTCCTTAGAATGAGTGATACCTTAGGTTCGAGATCTTCCAGTGGGGGTGTGTGTGGTCAATTCTGCCTTTTCTGTTTGTGCAGATGTTATATGACTGGCCAAGGGCCACTACTGCAAAGAAATACCCCCATACTCTCCCACATGACCCTCATCTATGAAAGCATTTCCAAGTCAGCCCAGTGGAGCTTTTGGAATTGTCCCAAGCACCTTAGCATGCACTGTACTTTGTGTGAAAATGGAAGCCATTTTTTTTTAACATCACACACGCGTACCCTGGCCTTGTTTTCCAGCTATGGGTGCTGAGGTCACACAAGCACAGCCACTTCTTTCCCAGATGAAGACGGGTGGTCCATTATCAGGATCCCCAGCAAGCAGATGCTGGACCTCACTGGAGAGCGTGCAGAGGGTGCCTGCCTGCTCTGAGAAGCCAGTGTGCTCACACCCTGGTATTTACTGAGGTCTCAGTGCTACACTTTGAGGCATTGTTATGTATCAACCCCCCATCCCTGCTCACCCCATTGACTAATAAGGTCTACAGCCAACAGCTGGGCAGAAAAGAGATAGGTGGGGGTCTTGGGCTCCTGGCCTTGGGGCCAGAGGGGAGCACGGGGAGAGAAGGGGAAAGGTGGCGAGTAGGAAGACGCCATGGGTTAAGAGTCATGAAAACATGGCCATGAGGGCTGGCCAGCTAGAGGTTAGAGCAGCCCGGATGAAACACTGTAAGAAATAACTCACTTGGAATTATCGATGGGAAAGTAGATTCTAATAGCATAGAGGGTGGGTATCTGCTCAACTCTCCTGTTGATATAGGCTTATTGTAGATAATACAAGTTGTGTGTCTTCTATCTGGGTACTGAATGCGCCATGGCRGGGTAGAARCCCACAATTGAGARTAAATAATTTCCACAACAATCCCTCGTACAGAAGAACCAGCAGAGCTCAAGGTCATYCCGCTGTGTTCCAGGCCAGACCCTCTGCTCCTGGCCTAGGCCCATTGCTTTCAAGGTCTGCTASAGCAAGGCCAGGATCAGCTGTACTGAGACGGGGGCAGGCCTTTGCTGGAGTTCTCTCCCTGCAGGAAGCGGAGGCTGTGGCTTAGGGCAGAGGGCAGGCTGGGAGTTACATCTTCCCCACCACTGGGACTAGAAGCTCTCAACAGACGATCATTCAGATGGAGTACATTCTGCCATCTTCCACGAAATGTAAAACACTGTCCAACTCACTCTAAGTTAGCAGTGCACAGCGGCCAAGTCAACACTGCTCTTCACCTTGCAAAGGCTGTCCAAAGTGATTTCCTAGGAACATCAACATCGTCTTCTCAAATTACTTCCTCCCCAGACCCAGAATCTCTACCAGGCAGCAGCATATGACCTGTGTGTTTAGCCACGCCCATGAGACTTCCGGTAGGGGAAGACCCACTTTGAATTCTCTGAAAGCAAAGGACCAGCCAGGGCCCAGCCTACACTGTGCCGAGTTTTACTCTTAAATGTGCACTCCTAACATGAAAGAGTTCTGAAATACTAGCGATGTTTCTGTGAAAACTTCTCTAGATAACCTTAGGGAGGGGCTATCTTCAGGGCCCCCACAAGCCGAGGTACTTTGCAAACCCCAACCTTCCTCTATAGATTCTGCTGGTCAGCTGCCAAAACCTAGAGAGGCGGCCTGTGGGCGCCCTCTGCTGGCTATTCTGGATAATAACCACACAGACACCACGTGGAGTTAGATTCTTTACTAGATACATTAGTCCAGGCAGATACCCTGGTTCTGCGATCCCCTCTCCCTATAGGTCACAGCGAGCAGGTTTTCAGAAGAGCCTGAGGCACTGGGACCGGACCACGGAGCCCCAGGGTCAGAAGCAGAACTGGAAAGCCTCAGATACATGCTGCTTCCATGCTTCCAGGCTGGGCAGCAGGGAGGAGAGGCCCATGACGTGCCAGGTCTCGCCATCAGATACCTTAGAGGTTTGGTAGGACAGCAGCTGCACACCTGCCTCTGCCAGGAGGCCTGGGAGGAAAGGAAAGCCCTGGTTAGTATGGCGCTTGAGTGAAGGGGTGAGAGGGCAGGGTTCGGAGCGCGGAGAAGTCAGGCTTCCATGCTGCATGGGGGAGGGAGGGGGAAAGGGGGGGATGGAGCGTCAATGGTCCAGCATGTGACTTTCTTCCGCTACAGACGCTTCTCAGCACCACCTGAGCATCAGGTGAGGTGGAGGGAGGAAAGCAAGAAAAATAGAGAACCTCCCTCTGGGCAGCTGACAAAGATGGCGAGATAAGACTCCCTCAACCTTCCAAAGTCTGGGGACACACCCTCTGCCAAGACCCAGAACCCTCAGCAGCTCAGGTCCCGGGGAGATGGGGTCACACCACAGAAGAGGTGCTCTACAGAAGAGGTGCTCTGACACACTTTGCTGTGAGGCTAAGCGGTCCCCTGAGACCTACAGAAAGACAGTCCATGAAGAAGCTGCCGGGATACGAACTGAGAGGGGAACATGGCAAACCTGTGCCATGGGTTACCGGGCACTCTGCCCACACTGCTGTGATGTCAGGTAAGCCACTCCCCCTGCCTCAGCCATTTCTTCCTAATGTAGAAACAATTCAGAAACCCTCTGTGAGGAACATACAGACATGCCTGAGGCAGAAAGAGGCTCAAAGGAAGCACCTCTCCAGGGCCCAATTCCAGGGAAGACCCCCCCCTCTACTTCAGAAGCCTGGCCAGCCTCCCCCACCAAAGCCTTCTCACCGATCATAGTGGGCAGCATCACAGGATTGGAGGGCGGAGCCCGGAACATGAGCAGGGGCTGGCCCCTGCGTAGTGGCACCTCTGGTCTAAAGACAGCTCCGTTGAGCATCTGCAGCATTGGCGTGGTGCCCTGGACCAAGCCCACAGCTTGGTAGGGAGCACCAGCCAGGGCCACAGTCAGGAGGCATTCCCCGCTGCCCTGCTCCCCTGGGACCCCAGGGCTGTGGGAGGTGGTGACCTGCAGAGAGAAGACAGAGACACAGTGTGTGTGTGTGTGTGTGTGTGTGTGTGTGTGTGTGTGTGTNTGTGTGTGTGTCTGTGTGTGTGTGTCTGTGTGATCTAGCCTGGCCCACCAGTTCGGTGATTTGGGGCTAGGGACAAGTGCCGTGAACCTTACACCCTGGGACATTAGCTTCTTGGGATAGCCAATATGTCCCACAAAGGGAGGGGCCTCCTCCCCCCATTCAGAGCATTTTTGCACTATACATACAATATTTTTGTGAGTACGAGCTCACTCCGAAATGCTCAGACATATGCTCTTTCCATTTCCAGATGAAGGAATTAGGGCTAGCTCTAGTCAGTAGGCAGGGCGGATGGCAAGAAGCAAACCCGAGTGAAACTGTGAACAGGCTTCTAAGATGCGGGGTGGAGTGAGGCTCGGGTAGGGCACATGCCTATACTCCTGGCTTTGGGAGGAGGTAGCAGGAGGATTGCGAGTTCAGGGACAACCTGGGTTCTGTGAGAATGTCTCAAAAAAAAAAAACAAATTAAAAAAGGGGTGGCAGAGCAGTGCTCAGAGTAAAGAGGGGGTGTACATTGAGGCCAGCCTCTTTCACCAGTAGCTTAGCGTTCACCAGGTTCACGTCTGCCTGCTTGGATGCTTCTCTCAGGAGACCGACAATGACTGCAGGGCTCAGGCATGTCCCAGCATTCTTCAGAGATGTCCCTGGGGACAGAGAGTTGCCCTGAAGATCACCGTTCACTAGATACCACAGGAGGGGCCAGGGAGTCAACGGCACTCAACTCGCAGCTACAAGGCCCTTGTTGCCCTGGGAGCCCCAACTGCACACTGCACTGGGCACTGCGACTGCTTCCAAGTGCTGAAAGCCAGCCGGGACATATCTGGGTCCAAGCCCAGAAACCTAGGAAGCTTCAACCAATGGGAGAAACTCCCTTCTAAAACGCAGACCAACRCAACTGGCCACCATGGCCTGCCTGWMCTCCCAGAAGATACTTGGAAAACTGGGTGATGGCACAAGTGGCCGGAACTTAAGATCCTTGCACACACTCAGATAGGAGCCACTCAAGAAACTACATACCCACAGCCTCCTGGCATGCTTCCTCGGGGCCTGGATACTCAGGCCAGTGGGCATGGCACCTCCTGGCTCTGCCTGTCCCTAGTAATGCCAGTGTTTGGGGTTTACCTGTCCTGCCCAATGACACATTTTCTCCCCATGTGGGAGGTGCCAAACAGGCGATGGGGGAAGACAGCCCTGTATAGGATGAAGGGACCACCCGACCCCATCTGCAGAAAGGTGGACCCAATACCAAGAAAGCAGAGTTGCATGTAACTACAGTCAGAATCAGACCTGAACAATTTTGCTGGCTAGTTTAGTTTAGATTCTTTCTACAGATTCCAATGTCTTTAACATGAAACCTTCTGATCTCTCTTGCATGGGAAACATGTGTAGCCTAAAAACATTGCATAAGTTATCAGTGACAATGAAATGTTTTCCCAGGGAACTTGTATCCCACCTACACACTTCCTCTGTCCACTCCATAGTGGGTGAATTACACCCAGAGCAGGACCCAAGTCCCCCGAATCTGCTACTAGATCTACAGTGAGCACTGGACACACCCTGGAGAGATAAGTCCACATCCCCACTTGCCTGTCTCTAAGCAGTACCCCTAGTTCATGCTGTGGATCTAACCAGACCCAGGCTCACCTTGTGTGACCACCTGGATGGTCCCTTTAGGGGAGCCAGCCCAGGCATGCATCAGCGTGCCCAGGGCTTCTGCCAGACCAATCCAAGGCTTGGTTTGTGGAGAGAAGGCACTGGTAAGGGCCTGGGCGTTTACCTGCAGAAAGAGGAGGAGTAGGTCAGGGCACACCTGCTGGAATGAACAGCGGAATCAAYGTTGTGTGGCCAAGAGTCAGCTTGGCATGGACAGGCAACTAAGGTGGTGCATGACAATGTCCACCAACCATCGAGCAGGAAACAGGGACTTGTCCCTGTAGGTGAGAAGAACTGCACAGCCCAAGGGGACACAGAAAGCTTCAACCGCGCTGCATGGCCAGAACAGGGGTAAGAGGCCTGGCTTGCTTCATTGAGCAGTATGGGTACTGGTACCCTCTGCGGGAGGCTGGCTTCTTGTGTGATGGAGGGGTCTGGACAGCACAGGAAAGCATGGGAGCCACAGAGGGCCGGGGAGGCGGAGTGGCGTTTCTCAGGGCTGGTGATCTAATTAGCCTCTTTCTGTTTCTGTTTTGAGACAGGGTCTCACTCCGTAGTCTAGCCTGGCGAAACTCAAGCCTTCCCTGACTCCTGAGCTCTAGCTAGGATTATAAGAGTGAGCCACCACATCTGGCTCATTTACTTTTCTATTTTGATTATTTTAAATGACTGTTCATATTCGCCACTGAACACTATGCTCAGTTACCATGACTTATCAACACATCCGGGCAGGTCTGATTATACTATATTATGCCTCAAACATCYACCAATGCCAAGAAGCTGAGGCATGCTGGGAAACTGAGCATCCAGGGCCAAGTAGAACAGTTCTGGACATCCCAATTATAGAGTCTCCAGGCACTCTTTCCCCCCAACTCCCCCACCCCAGGGACCTCTAATAACAGAGCTTCCTTGTTYKGGGGTGAAATTCCTACTCCTTTCTGTGGTTGCAGATGTTCTACCTCCCAGTCGGGTGTTAGCAATTTCTTTGAGGCCACTTAGAAAGAATCCATCGAAGAAGGATTTAATTAGAAACCTGGGTTTTAAATCTGGGTATAGAGGCTCCTGCATGTGACCTCCAGCACTGAGGAGGCCAAGGTAGGAGGTTCTCTCTGTGTCCCAGGCCAGTTGTAGGTTCAGAGTAAAACCCTGTCTCTGAACACAAGCCAAATCCCCACCCCACTGGCCAACAAACAAGAACTCGGGTTTGAGGAAGAGAATCAAATAAGCGGCTATAAGAAAAAAAAAAAAAACCCAACGCTTCTATTCTTGCTTTCAGTTATCCCTAGATGAGCCTTTAGTGCTACTTTCAAAAGCTGCAGGAGAYGAAGGAAGGAAGAGCGGAGGACTAGGAGGGCTTGACAGAGCCGATGTGCTTAGCTGAGAAACGGCAGCGCATCTCACTTTTGTCCCGTGCGCGGGGCCCACAGCGGCCAGCCTGCGGATGCGTTCACTGACCATAGGTCCATGAAATAAAAGGCTGTCAGGGGTCAGTCTCGAAAGTAAACAGGAAGATGCCGTGGCAGAGTCACGTGCCTCTGGAAACCAGCCTGGTCCTAGTGCTCTCTGTGCCGTGGTCAGAGAACTGGAGAAGATGCAGGAATGGYCAGGGAGAGATGTCCTCTTGCAACAAAAACATCTCTTTCCAAAGGCTACCAACAGCTTGGGGTGTGGTTCGTTCAATTTGCTAATGTTTATTGTGACTAAGAGAGTTCATATTTTATGTAAGATGGTAGCACTCTGTCTTTGTACTCCATGGAGTTTGTGTGAATAAGTTTCTGTCAGAAAGTCATGGGCTCTCACCGCCACCTCAGGGCAGGTGGCTAACTCGAAGGGCTCCCAGGGAGGGTGGGTGCAGAAGCCTGCCTTTGAAAAGGCTGAGAAGGTCAAGCTTTATCAGATTGCCCAAAATGGGGGGCATCAGCGGAGGCAGGGGCTGTTTCATTTGGACTTCCATTCTCTGGTTGGACAACTCAGCCAGGAGCCCAGTCAAGGTCACCTGCTCAAAACCTCCCTGGGAGGCCAGATGAACAGGAAAATGTGCTCTGGTCTCACGGGGCCAACACAGTGTGCAGAGGAGAGAGAGGACAGACAGGTCCRTGCCATACGGTCACTGCAGGCTCTGCAGGCTCTCACACCACATGTGGCCCTCAAAGAGGCCCCTAATCTCCACAGACCAAGGCACCCTGACTATCTCGAGACAGAGAACAGAGTGGTTTACGTGGAGGAAGGAAGGCTGAGTGAAGCCCGACCAGTGACTATATCCAGGCTGAGCCAGCTAGGAAGGCCACGGGGCCTCACACACCCAGTCGGATGCACTGATTTTTGCAGTGTATCAAGCACTTGCTTGGTGCTCATTCACATAGACTGCGGAGAAACTTAAAGACAGCCTTTCCGTCTGCAGTGAACTTAGAATTCAGCTTTAACAAGATAATAGAGCCGTTATACCGTATAAGATGTGGACAGTGAGTGTGACACACCTTTAATCCTAGCACTYGGAAGGTAGAGGGATCTGGGTCTGAGGCCAGGGCTAKTCACGCCCTGCCTCAAAAAACCCCAAACCAAACCAAACCAAACCAAACACACACAATCATGGGTAGCAAAAAACTGAGGCAGAGCTGCAAAGGTTCAGCAAATGTTGAAGGAGGTAGCAAGCCCTTAGGAAGGACTGGGGTCAGAATGTGGGGGCGTCTGGGATTCCCCAGACTAAGCAAGGGGGCAACTAACAGGGAAGGTTCACAGAGAAATCGGGGTGAGTTCTGACTGAGGACATGATGCAAAGAATGCCTAGTACACACCCACCTCCCCCATCACACACACACACACACACACACACACACACACACACCACAATATCACACACACACACCCCT
>BDUI01008335.1:14074-24285 GCA_002335545.1 Apodemus speciosus
ARSSAWGGMTKGSTTRGYTMSCTYCCYTYCCTYYCTCTCTCTCTGTTCCTCAGAGGAAATTTCATTCTCTGTCCTGGGTTCTTTTCCCTGCCAGTCTCTATTATTCTTGGCTGTGAAAACTTCTTCCTGCTTCTTTTTGCTTTGGTCTCCCGCTTTCATGTGCTTAGGCAGAAGCTAGGTCTAAATCCGGGGACCATTATTCATTTGGCTGTCCTTGGAAAAGGCAAACAGACAGTGTCTGAAACTTCTGACACGGGCCCTGCATCTCCCCCAGCCTTGGGTCTCCTGGAACACGTGGTATCATGCACAGGAGGATTCTCTGTTAATATTTATCAGACAGTTTTTACTACCTAATCCTCTTCCCCTCCCAGGCGTGCTAGCCACTCACGCGGCATAAAAATGCAACAGGCTGACCATGGGCGTAAGAGCCTGTGTTCCTGGTCCCTGACTCTGAACTGGAGGAAGAAACCAAAGGGTGAGTTATTGACTCATAAACTGAAATACCCAAATTAGACATTGTTCTTCCCAAGCCCCAGGATCAGGATGATTCATTTAGCAAATTGGTCCCTCTGCAGGAGAGAGCTACAGGGATTTCAAGTCCCTGTGAAGTGCGGCTTTTCTCTATCTCAGATGCTTCGAGACCCCGGACAAGGAGCCCTGTTTTGTAAGGTCTTGCCCAGTGCTCCGACAACATAGGCATGTTTGAAAAGCACTTAAGTCTTTTTTATCTCCTCCAATTCCCCCTGAGACTCCCTGGAACCTACATTTGCTATTACACAAGCTAAATACCCTGTGGCTTGGGCTTAGAACCTTACTGCAGGCTAAGAGGTCAAGGTCATCGTTTTAATGGCAGGAAGAGGCCATAGAAGAAAAGGAAGGATACAATTGAGAGGGAGCTCCTATGGGTATTTTGTGTATTTTCTTTGAGTTCTTTATGTATTTCTTTCTTGTCTAAGATGCCAGGAGTTAGAAGATGCCCCATTACCCCTTCTCCAAGAAAGAAAGAAAAAAATCCAAGTACCCTTGCTTGCTTGCTATTGCTGTGGTAAATACCATGACCAGATGCAACTTGGAGAGGAAAGGGTTTGTCTGACTTACATGCCCAGCCATTGAGGGAAATGAGGGCAGGAGCAGAGGGGAACTGTGGAGGAAAACTGCTTCCTGCTGCTCCCAGCTCATCTTCAGCTTCTTTCTTTATGCTTCCTGGGATCTCCTGCCTAGGGACGGTACCGCCCACACTGAGACGGACTCTCCAACATCAATCGACAAGGGAGAAAATGCCCCCCCCCCACACACACACACACAGGCCAGGCTCCAAGGCCAATCTAATTGAGGCAGTTTCTCAGTTGGGATTTGTCTCTTCTAGATATTTCTAAGTCTGTGTCAAGTTACCAAAAATCAGCTACCACACTAAGTCAACATGACACTCTACTGCCTTATCACTTAGAATTTTTATTTCATATTAAAATCAGTGAATGTAGATTTGACTGTACTAGGTTCTTTTTGTTATAAACATATCACTCTGGTACATTCATAAATAGATATATATTTTTAAGAAATGGTCATATTCACAATAAATACACATAAGGAGACATTTAGTTCGGGTACTGATAATTCTTATTCAATAGAGTCTAGGTTCTATATAACTTGTCCACTTAGAAGCAACCTGCTCAAGTTCTTCCACATAAAACTGAACTCTATACCATGTCAAGACATGGTATAAAGCAAGGCTTCCCCCAAAGGCCTGCATTTTGACACTGCCAAGGAATGCCACGCGCAGACTACGGTGTACGTTTTTTACTGTGTACGACATGCACATTTGTACATGGGACCACTTCAAATAGCAATTCTTTATTTAAACATTAGAAATTCCACTTTCATAACTAATTATAATCATTTCTTCTGAAATGTTATACCCAGCCTGAAGAAAAAATTATTTTTATATCTAATTAAGTTTCTCCCGTTTCAATTAAATTCCCTTCTGGGATGACACAGACTTAAGAATGATACCGAAGCCTTTTGTTTGTCTGTGTAGAGGGTCAATATTCATCAAGTGTAAGTGAACCATTAAGGGGTTTTTCATCTACTTGTAGGCAACAATTAAGCCTCCTATTCTGGTAGCTTCTCTAAACTAAACAAATTTACTTCCCTTAACAAACTATTACCATGAGCCAACACGTTCTGTGTTAAGACTTTTGATTTGTGATATCATTTTATCCTGACTGTAACCCTATGAGGCAGGGATATGAGTATTCCCATCTCACAGATGAAGATCATATGGTTAGGATTATATCTCAGTCTGTTTCCTAATGCTATAACAAAATACCTGAACGCAAGCCGGGCCCAGGTAATGCATAAAGAGCAAAGGTTTGGGGCTGAAGAGAGGGCTCAGCAGTTAAGAGCAAGTTCTGCTCTTCCGGAAGACCTGAGTTCAGTTCCTTATACCTGTATTGGAAACCTCACTGATGCCTGCAACTCCAACTCCAAGGAGTTGTCCTCTGAAGGGACCCCTAAGTGCTCTTACACATGAACATGCATGTACATACACACCACCCAACAACAGCAACATATGAAGTTTAAGAGAAAGAAGACTCACACAACTCATCTTTTTGAGGGCTGAAAGTTCAAGATTGGGCAACCCTGTCTGTTAAGCCTTCAGTGTGGGCCTTCTGGCTCTATCTCAGATGGCACCAGGATGGAATGACCTGGAGAGAGAAAAACAAGTCACACTGTAATCCTGGAAGTAAGACAGATTCAGGTTTGTGTCTTTTATAACAACCCAGTCTCATGGTGACTAGCTGGGAATGGGGAAGAACTACACTAATTCCTTTCAAAGATGATGCCCCCTGACCACTACTCTCCACCTCTTAAAGGGCCCAGTGCCTCATCAGCATCGTGTTAGGGACAAAGCTTCCAGCACTCAAGCCTTGACACTCAAAACAAGTCCACACCATAGAAGGGAAGAAGGACTAAAATTAGACTATCTGGATCCCAAACTCAGCTCTATGTGACCACGGGCAAGTCCCTTTTTCTGTCTCTGTTCTGCTCACTTCAGTTGAGAAATGGTGAGCTCGACAATCCCCACTCCATAAAGCTGCCCCAGTATTTGAAGCATTCATCACAAAGTCATCCTTTGGAGAGTGATCAGCCCTCTTTGTTAGCGTGACTGTCACAATTCCAAAAGCCTCTATGCAGGCAGGGCCTCGACCTCTGCGATGGCTTTTACTGCTCCTGTCTTCCAGCCCCTCCAGAATTTTCAGATCTTGGAAACTGTCTTCCAGTTTTCTCACTGTGCAAACCTGAGACCACCACAGATTGTCTCTTGCACACTCTGCCCTGGGAAAATTTGGCCCTCAGAATCACTGCTCTCTCTTGTCTGCCACTCAGCTGGCTGCTTCAATGCTTTGAAATGCATCTTCTTTCGGAGGCTGAGCCTCCACCTCTTCATTGRCGTGAGTGGACAGAACTTTGAGGAAGAAACAAATTAGCCGACTCTTTAGAGATAACTTACTTAGAGCCATGTTCTGTTTCATGGCAAAGGATTATCCTTCCTGAAGGCCAAGCTGATTATAGTTGCTAAGAGTTCCCGGACCTGGCACCTCTGTCCAGACCTGGTACCTAGCCCAGTGCAGGAGCAAGGGCAGGCCCCGAAATTCCAGAGATCTTCAATTAGAGTCCCTGCATGCCCCCAGAGACTTCTTATGTGAATTAGCATCTCCTACTAAACATGAAATCCAAGATAATAAATTGTCCTAGAGGGCTCAGATGTCTTTAATCATGGTTTTATCTTCTCCCCCAGGCCCAGTGACTTCTAATGAGCTCCAGCTCACATCCCGGATGAATTATCCATGGGGGTGTATGTGCACCCAGAGAAAATAAACAGCAAGTCTCGGGATTACTCTTCAACTCACTCTCTCTAAATATACTTTCCTTTTTTAAAAAAATCATTTTTTTTTCAAATAGAGCAGCAAATCATGATTAACTCTTTAGGTCAAAGGGTAAAAATAAAATGCGAGATACCTTAACTCCTATTGACTTCTGAAGTCATGAGAACTTGAAGTATGCATCAGTGTGCTTTTTTACAGAAGGGTCTCATTACTGAAGGTCCAGCCTAACCCTGAACTCCCTGCATAGCCAAGGATGTGACCTTGAAGTCCTGACTCACCAGTCTCTTCTTCTCAAGTGCCAGAATTACAGACATGCCCCACCTTGTAACTTTTGACAAGTCTTCTTCTATCTTGATCCTCAGTTACCTCATCTGCTAAATGAGGAGAATGTCTGCCTCTCAGTCTTATTGGGAAGACCTATGGAAATATGCTCTGCAGTTCAGCACATTAAAGTAACCGTTGGGTGTTTGTGAAGTCTGGTGCTCTATAATGCTATGCAAATCTGTATATAAATCGAACTTGGCAAACTCTTCCCGTTCTCCATTGATTTACATGATTTTCAGGGCATTCCATCTTTGTTCTTGACTTTATCCAGATCTATCGTCTGAACTTGGGTTTGCTGCTTCCCTCTAAATTCCATCAAAAGCTCCTGATCTATGAGGGGACTCTTAGGTCCCTGGGGGAACAGAGTGGAAGCAATACATTGTCTCAGCAATGAATAATCACTTCTTAAGTGACGGGGATTCGAAGTCGGTATATTGAGTTTCCATAGACTGAGCCGACTCACCAGGGAATTCTCGACTTCAATTTCCCAGCAGCCTCATTTGCTATGAATGAAATCAGAAAGGGGCTGGGGAGATGACTCAGTGGTTAAAACTGAAGCACGAAGGCCTGATTGTAGACCCCAGAACCCACATAAAGCCAGAAGCATAGCGGGGTCTTACCCAAACTCTTCTACAGTGAGATGAAAGATGGAGACAGTATATGCCCAGAGGCTACCAGGCCCCATGCCTGGCACTTGCAGAAGGGAACAACAAGAGACCCTGCCTCAAAGTGTAACCCATGGAGCGATGCCTGGAGCTATCCTCTGACTCCCACAAGTGAACCACGGCATCTCTGTGCCCACATTCTTAACCACACACACACACACACACACACACACACACACACACAAATGCACTCACGCATGCACAGAGGGGGAATGTCAGGGGAGAGAGATGAAACAAAAGAATAAGGAAGAAATTGCATTGAACATCTACTGTAAAAAAAAATGGGGGGTGACACTATTGACTACTGCTTTCAGCAGAGTAGGTGATTCTGTTGCTGATGTTGTTTAAAAACCTAATATTCTTCTGAGCAGCTTTAGAGCCATAGCGAATTGGTGAAAGGTGCAGAGCCAATCCCTATAGCTTCTGTTCTCACAAATGCACAACCTTTTCCTTTATCAGCAGCCCCCACAACTGAACACACTTAGATGTATCATCTCCACCCTAAGTCTAGAGTAATATTTAGGCTCATTCTTGTGTCATATATTCTCTATGAGTTAACAACTGTATGATGATGTGCGTTCACAGTTGTGATATCATACAAAATGGTTTTCCTGTTCTAAAAATTCTCCATGCTCTAGCTAGCCTCTCTCCTCTCTGCTAACTCCAGGCAGCCATTAGAGTCTTTTTCTTGTCTCCAGGGTTTTATCAGAGTTGAGGTTCTTCTGTTTGTATTTTTTTCCATAAGCTCCTACTTTAGGAAGAGGAAAGAGCCTCTGGCAAGGTCACCTCCCAGGCTTGTGGTGAGGGCGGGCTTTGTATGTGAGCCTGTGAATCTAGGAGTGGGTGTTTGAGAAGGAAGTTGAACTTCTGAACGGGAGCCTGAGTCTGGGTGAGGCTGGAGGCACCCTCTCGCTTCTAGTCCCATTGTCCCCCTCCAGTATCCTAGCCCTGGGTTCCTGGGACCACACGTAGGAGAAAACAGAACCTATCAGCACACTAGTCATGGGTGCCATGAGCTCCTGAGCTGCAGCAGGTGAGTCATCCTCTAGTCTCTTCACTGATTAAAAGATGAGTATAACTATGTGCTCCCTTGAGGGATATGTGGAGTCTATAGACAGACAAAAGCTCAGCCATTATTCATAGATTTAATATCCACCGTCATCCTGGCAGCCTCTTCAGATTATGAGGCCCTTTGAGGAAGCCAAGAATAATAAGAAGAGTAGAAAAGGAAATATTTGAGGCTGGTTAAATTTGAGTTCCTGTTGCTGATGTAAAATTCACACTTACAATTCCGGAACCACTGTCGATGCAAAGGGAGCAAAGACTCCTAAGCCTCCTCTCTCCCCGAGTCTACATAGTACCTCTCTCTCTCTCTCTCTCTCTCTCTCTCTCTCTCTCTCTCTCTGAAAAGCCCCCTTTTTTCTGTGTCATTTCTTCAAGTGAATGGAAGGCTCTCTTCCTCCCCCTTCTCTTTCTTTTCTTCCCTGGATAGAAGCCTATTTCCCAGAAGGCTTTTCATACCTTTATGTCTGACCTCTTGGCAAGGTTGTCTGTCCCCACCTAACACCTGTCATGCTGGCTGGTCCTGGTCAAAGTCATGCGTGGGCTCCTGTGAAACCATTTTTTTCTTCAGGTTTGGGGACTGGCTTTTCCTCTGGTTATGTCCATTTCTAAAATGCTCATAGCTGATGCAACTGCAGCCCCGTGTGTGCAGGCCGTCTCCCCCATGGGCAACCTCTGCTTCTCTCTATTAATTCTGAGACCTAAAGCATCCTCCCGCTGAAGCTTCAACCTTGGCTCTTCCATACACAAGACTCTGCTGTACTGTCTTCTTGTTACTAAGGAAATCAGCGTCCCTTCGGTGGGAGCTTGGTCTTCTTGTGAGTAGAAGAATTTAAGAAAGGACCTTGAAGATTGAGGATCGTTTAATTAGAGTTTTAGAGAAAGACAACAGAGAGAGAGAGAGAGAGAGAGAGAGAGAGAGAGAGAGAGAGAGAGAGTTATAAATCCTGAAAGCCACTGAGAGGAGGAAGATAGAGAGGAAGAAGAGAGATAGCGTTTCTGAATTAGGGTCCAAAAGACCAGCAGTGGAGGTTGGCAAGTAGCTGTGTGGTAGAAGAGAAAGATAGCTTCAAAGAAATACTGAGAGAGCCAGACGGTTGGATCGAGCATGCTTACGATTTGGGTATGTATCYAAAAACAAACAGAAAAGGGAGAAAGGACAGGTGAAGYATCTTTAGTTAGAGTTCAGAAAAGCAGACATGCTTAGCAAGAACAAGTTACAAGCAACTGCCTTGGAGGAGGGAATTTTAGGATCTAGAAGGTCATTGTCTCACTACGGAAATAATTACTCCTCACACACCCTGAGTGTGCCTTTGGGTAAACCAACTTTACTGAGGAGTGGTCTCCTGCCCAGTGATGGGCATGTCCAGCTCCATTAACTCTAAAGACACTAGACAATAATAAGTAACATACTAGCCTTTGGAGCAAATCAGAACATAGTGTTTCTACAAAGGGCCAAGAGTAGATTCTATTCTTTTAACAGGAGGAATTATATTTCCCTTGATGGGTCACAACAAAGCCCTGATACTTCCACCTCTTCACATAGTAGTTTAAATCCTAAGGAGGGGCAGTTNCTCTAAAGACACTAGACAATAATAAGTAACATACTAGCCTTTGGAGCAAATCAGAACATAGTGTTTCTACAAAGGGCCAAGAGTAGATTCTATTCTTTTAACAGGAGGAATTATATTTCCCTTGATGGGTCACAACAAAGCCCTGATACTTCCACCTCTTCACATAGTAGTTTAAATCCTAAGGAGGGGCAGTTRGGATGTTTCTAGTCCTTCAAGGGTAATGTAAGGCAGGGTCTAAAGCCRACTGTTAGSGAGTGGCCTAATACTAGTGATATCTAGCTAGGGAATAATGTCAAACCAAATAACAGGGTCCCATGGCAAACATCTGGCTCCGTCTTCTTTTCTCTCCTCTACCAACGAGCAYGGGGATAGTTTCATACTGTAGACCTGATGGGGACTCAGGACCAGATAGATACAAAGGAGATATATCTGGTCCTCTCCACCTAAAAATACCAACATATTGATCTTTGACATGATCTGCAATGGTGTGAGGTTTCCTAATAATAAATAGGGGRTATCTGCCAGAAKTTCAGCTCTTATTTTGTCTTTCCAGGSCTCCCTGACCCTTTCACAGGTTCAACCCAAAGCAGAAGGCACAGAATAAATATTCTATCCTTACCCTTCTCAGGGTACAGAWATGCCTCTAAAGGACCTAAGGGGAATGGGTACTTAAGTAATTACACACAGGAYCTGGCACACAGCAAGTTCTCTATCAGTCTACAAMAAWTGTTCTAACCCTATTAATTAATCAAGTAAAATATTTGCTTGGTTACTTAATTGACTTGTTCACACAGTTATGTTCAGTCTGGGAGTGTGTCTCAGTATTCAAACAGTYGCCTAACATGCACAGGGCCCTGAGTTCAGCGATGAAATTCAAAAGCTAATAACTGCCTATCAGGTGGCCGGGTATTGTTGCTATGCCAGCACAGGAGGAGATCAATTGTTGTTCTCTGAATTGATTCATTTAGAGGGATAAGATCCACTCTTCTTTGAAGACAAAGTGTTTCCTTCMCACTGAACTGAAAGTGCAACCGGATGCTAGAGACTTATTTTTTGACCCCCAAGGGACCAAAATATGTCTTGAATAGAAATAGAGAAGTAAAATGTAGGGCTTTCCAACCCTACATTTCGTGATTCATTTTCGTGATTTATTACAACTTTACAGGAATCCCTTGTACATGGCCAAGTCAACTTCAGGGGATAGGTTCTTGAGAATGGGCCCAAACGTCCATTGGTGAAACTTGAAAGAAACGTGAATGCTCCTCCCTGAGGAGCATCTTCTGTGGTGCCAGAAGGTACCATACAAGCTTCCAAAGGAGGAAGCRACCACCAGTTACCCAGCTCTAATGCCTATGAACCACAACAACGGCCAATCTGGCCCAGTAACCGTAAGATATGCTGGACAAGAAAGAAACTATGCTTGGAACTAGAAAAATAGCTAACTCACGAGCTAAKGAAGTCATGGATCCTGGAGAAGTACATACGACCATGACTTTACTAAACCAGCATAATCTGTAACTAAATTCTAAACATTTGTCTTTATAGSCAATGATAAGGAAAGTCCTCACCCCTCCTCCAGGAACTTATCTTTGCAACAGATGGAAGCCACTACAGAAAACTACAACTTAAGGCTCAGGGAATATTGCAAACAGGGGGCAGAGGATCAGGGAATTTGTTGTGAGACTGCGTCTCCCAGAAATGTCAGAAGCTACACCCATAAGTTGTTGCTAACATGCATGGCTAAGCATGAGCTAAACACAGACAACAGCAGGCTGAAGGGAATGATGGAAAGCCCAGGAGGACTCCGTGCTACACAACGAACTCCAGGCAACCAAAGAACGCTGAGAGTGGGAGAAATTGTCTCCCTTAGGGAAGAGCATGCAAACTGGCTATCCAATACCAAATGGTAAGCCCTGAAAACATACACACGAGAAACATACAAACTGAGCAGGTTTTGAAAAACAGATATGACAAATGTCTGAAAGAGAATGAGGCACTATCCTATGTATGTGAACAAACTCCTGGATTCTACACCCTCAGTTCTTCCACCAACTTAGACAAATGCTGGCAACTGCAGAAAGCCCCACACTCCGCCCACTGTGGGCATTTATTTGTATAGAAGAACCAAGAACCAGGAGTTTGAGGCACAGATGTGGAAATAAAATATGATTCCTCTCCTGTAGGAATGTGTAACCTGGTTGGGAGAAAAATTGAACACAGAGCTATAGTCTTATAGACTTATTCATGAAATATATATAATATAATATAATATATATTTATATCTTATATAATAATTATATAATATATATTACATTTAAATGATAGAGCTATTTCCTGCTACAGGTTTCCAAAATAGCAGGTGGTGGTGCCTCTGAGAAGCTCAGCCAGGAGAGGAGATGCGGAAAGATGGGATTACATGAGTCAGACTCATGAGTCAGATCTAGTCAGGAGGTGACAGAGGCAGGAGGAGACCCAGAACACCAAGAAGAGTATCTCCCTTTGCTTCCTCATAGGGAGATCCTCTCGGATGTAGATACCATCACTAAATAATAATAGTTACCGTATGTCAGGCATTCAGCCAGTTGTTGAACATGAATTATCCCTGCAAAGCCTTTCCACACTTTTCCAAGATAGTGTGACAAATACTGATGGTGTCTCCCTGCTTTCTTCCTTACAGCTCAAGGCTATTAAGGAAAGAT